>JAJAGP010000238.1:317500-566633 GCA_025084515.1 Ancistrus triradiatus | reverse complement strand
CGAACAAGAGACGAGACCTCGCAATGAGCGTTTGAAACGCGCGCCCTTTTAAAGATGGCCGTCTCCCGGAAGCCATGGCGGCTTAGTACTCGGGCGACGGCGCTCTCTGGCGGTGCGGCGAGGAATTCGCCGCCGGCGTGACAACCATCTTGGTGCTTATAAGGAGCACACGCCAGCCAAACATTGCTCAGCATTCAGTCTGCCCAAACTGACACCGCACGTGTGTTATTAAACTTTGTGTTCAATAAAACTTGCTGTACCAGAGGCTGCACTGTTAGGTGTGCCTGCTGTAGTACAACAGCTAATGTATCTGTGCAATATGATGATATGTATCACATGACGATTTATTATCACGCTCTATCATCTATTTTGTTGTGTTGCAAAACACAAACGAAGAACGGGGTCATTTTTGAACAGGTCAGATCAGCAAGCACCAAACATGCTCGTACCTAAAAGAGGAGCTGCTTTTGTCACATGGACATGGTTTGGCTATGAGAAGTCTGACACGGATCAGAAATGCGTACTTTGCAAGCGATGTCACAGATCAGTTCCCATGTCGAACTCAAACACAACTAACCTCTTTTACCAAAATTGCAAAAATCACATTTTAGAGATGCACCAATTGATCAGCCAGTGACTGGAATCAGGTGTTCAGCCATAAACAGTGTTCAGATCAGTCTCATTTAACTGATTCTCTTCCGGTCACATTTAACTTGTGTAGGGTATGACAGTGGGACAAACGCAGCCACACATACACAACAGCACAGTACTTTTAGTAACTTTAATTCAAAATTCAGTTTATATGTGTAACCTACAGAGCTTTAAACACTCCACTGCTCGGTGGTTTGTTTATGAGACTGTTGCTAACGCATGTTCGTGACGAGGGATTGCTACATTTCAACTGTGTTTTGAGGGCTACTTAGTCAACTAAATATTCTCTCTCTGTTTAGTTTGATATACCTGTATATCAAAATAAGTATCTTGAGTGTGGAAGCTCTTCAGAGCTCAGACCTGCTACAGGCATGGCGAAAATAAGCAATGGATGAACTTTCGGAACAAGGAGTTTAATAAGACATTTAAAGCAGTATCACCCTGCATAATACGTGGAGTTTGACAAACCTAAGAAAGGCAAAGAGGTTAACTCTAAAGCTAGGGAGAGCGCAGAGCCAGACACAAGCCAGCAGCCCCTGTTATCTTTCTTTGGCAATGAAACAGTTTCCATTAAAATTGAAGTTGAACTAAAATGTTTCTCTATGCTGTCATTTATAATTCTTAGAGAGGAAGAAACTCTAAAACAAGCAAAAAAAAATGGAAATTTGAATCATCCAAGAAAATTGCACTCGGGGCATTTCTGTTAAACCTGTATGTATGTTTTATTTTATATTTTATTTTATATTTTGCTGGCAGATTGCAAGCCAGTCATTATTCGTCCTGCCTGAGATGTCTGAAATAATGGTGATGTGGATAAATGGAAGCAAATATCTACAGACGTGTTCCACAATTTAGTTGAAATGGTCCCTTTATGAATGCTGATGCAAAAGAGGTAATGATATCCATTAGACAGTTATTGCATTTATGGCAAACGTAGCATTCATGGGAAACTACAACAAATAAAAACACTGCAGGAGACAGAAGAGGAGAGGATCTTTATTAACATTAGAGCATGTTGACACGCTGCACTGGTGAATCATTCCACTCATCATAAACGTAATGATCCTTTCTTTCCCGAACCGAAACCTGACAGCTTAAAACACAAGCAACATGAGAATATTATTAATCTCAAACAACATGTCAGTTCCTAACAAACAAACAGGCATCAGATCCAATCCAGTGGACAACATAATTGTAGCATTGGAGAAGCTCTTCCTGTGTAAATCAAGCATAAACATAGCAAAATAACACAGACACATGGTATTGCCTCTCTAATCAAAGCTGAAATATTGAACAGCTGCTTGGGGGGAGAACTGGGTATTGGGAAGAGCCATTTTTTTCTGATTTGGTTATGGCATCTGTATCATTAGTGACTCATTTAGAGGCTTCTCTGTTCAAAGTGCTTCGCATGTCCATATGGTGTTGCTGATGCCTGTCGCATGCTTTTATAAGCAATAGGAAATCAGACAAAGAAATGGAGAACTACAGATACTCCCTTCACACACACAGCTGTCACTCCACTGATCAAAGTGCCCTCACACTGTTAGTTAAACCACATCAGAGGGCAATAACTCCTCCTGCCCACCTCAAGTTGAATCAGGATGTCATGCCAACAAAACCTTCCCACTGAGGACTCGAGAACCTGCACTGACTCTGTTTACTGGACTAAATAATGTTGACAGGTATTCTCTATGTTATTATATTCAACATTTCATATAGGCAGTTGTTTTGTATTCTATAGTTTTATATTCTCTATCTTATTATACTCTTCATAATATTGTATTTAAGTCGTTAATCTTTAAGTTATCAGTCTATATATTATTATATTTTATTCATGTTTAAATTTACTGTGAGTTACAGAATATAGATATTTGTGTTATTGTTGTAATAAGTTTGTTTTTGGAATTGCCATTGCAAAATATTTGTAGAATAAACAATTTTGAGCAAATGGCTGATTTTTAAATTAATTTATCTAACAAGTTCAACAATACAATTTATGCAGTAAATATACTCATTGACAAAAAAAAACAACACACCAGATAGAAATGTCGGCTTACTGCAAAACGTGGTATGCATTTATGTCTCAGGCATATATGTAAATGATTACAGGTGTGGTCTGATTATTTTTTTGCAGCCCCGTCCGCTGGATTCCCGGACTCTCATGTTTGCGGCCCAGCCACCTTTACCTGTGCGCGGCTGCGTCCGCCTCTCTTCCCCTGCTTATGGCTGTGTCTGTGGTTATGTTTTTCTGTTTGCGGTTCCAGCTGCCCTTTTGTTTCCCGTAGCTCCACGCCAGCCTCCGTACCTTCTCCCAGGCTGGTGTAGGTTTTCCTCGTGGCCAGCAATAGCCTTTTCCCTCATGGGTATGGCCACAGTTTGAGGCTGGAACCTGCGACCAGTTTCTGCAGGCCCTCGAGGCTGAGTTGAGCCCTCACCGTAAGGCCGTGGACTGGCAACGCCTTCTGGCGAGCATCAGTCACCTGCTGAACCTCCTGCTTGCTGTGAAAGCTCTGGGGGATGACTCGGGGTCCCTCTCCGGCGCTGGGCCAACTACAAGACCTGTGACAACCGACCTTTGGCATCAGCCGCTGTTTGTCTGGCAACTGCTGGACCCCCCCCGTTCGTAGGCTGGGGTCCCTGCTGGCCACAGGATCAAGACTCTTTCAGAGGACATCCAGACCGCCGTGTTTCCTGAGGACGTCCAGAATGCTGCATTTCCTGAGGACATCCAGAGCATTTTTCGTCCAAAAGATGTCCAGACTGCCGCGTTCCTGAGGATGTCCAAAATGCTATGCATCCTGAGGACACCCAGAGCACGTTTTGTCTAGAGGACGTCCAGACTGCTGCGTTTCCAGAGGACGTCCAGGGCACGTTTTGTCTAGAGGTCGTCCGTTCATGTGAGGCCTTCCCTGAAGTCGTCTGTTCCTGTGAGGCCTTCCCTGAGCTACCTACCCTCTGCTGTGGTTCCTTCCACCATATCTCCCTTGGTTGTGTTCCCAGACTCGTGTTTGTAGCCCATCCGGCTTTACCTGTGCGTGGCTGCATGGGCCTCTCTTCCCCTGCTTGCGTCTGTGTCTGCGGTTATGTATTTCTGTTTGCGTTTCCAGCCACCACTTTGGTTTCCGTAGCTACACGCCAGCCTCCATAACTTCACGCCAGCCTCTGTACCTTCTCTCTATACATTGTTCATTGTTGTCTGGTGTTAGTGCTTTCTTGGGTCAGTGTGTTTTGGGTGTTGGCGTGTTTTTAATGGGAAGGAACCTTCATTAATCTTCTGATGGACTGAGTTGATTTTGAGATGTTTATGAACTGTTTTGGTGGTTTAAGTACATTTTGGGGAGATATTAACTGTATGTTGGTAAAGAGAACTGCATGTAGAGTTGTGAAAAACTAAATTCCATGAAAATGCATATAATCAATATTAAAAAAAAACCTGTACTGGGCAAATACTTGGAATCAAATGGTACTGTCCTTTTTGTATCAGTGTGTGTCAAGTTTATATATCGTTATGAGGACCATATGTATCCACAAAGTGGATTAGCATTATATACAGTAGCTACAGTAATGCTATGACAGTGGAATGTCCCCACAGTGTGTGTGTGTGTGTGTGTGTTAGCATGCATGAAATGAGCTTCTCAGTGGCATAAAGTTCACACCTCACCATGTTCAAGCCTCACTAATATGACAGGCTGCCAGTCAGCAGTCTTTTACCATTATGTGTCTTCAAAAAATTACATTAATCACATTGCAAGATCATGTATGGTATTACAAATTTCCTCATGTTATATAAAATGGTAGTGATTTGCCCAGTGCAGGTTAGCCTATGTCTAATGTCTCTTGCTCTGTCTCTCACTGTCCTCTGTTCCTTAGCTCAGTGATAAAGAAGAGACATGCACAAATGGGTCCTGGTTGCCACAGCAACAGTGTAGCCTGGCAATCAGCAGGCAGTCTCGGCACATGATCTGATCTCTCTCTCACTCTCACTCTCTGTGTGTGTGTGTGTGTGTGTGTGTGTGTGATAGAGAGAGAGAGAGAGAGAGAGAGAGAGAGAGAGAGAGAGAGAGATGCAGAGATTTACATCAGCTCTGTTTACATTTTTTACTCTCCTAGTGTTCACTGTCCAAAGACAGTGTATAAACACGCCTTAAACTTAAATGCCCTCTAGAAGCTCTCGGAATACAGTAGAATGTGTTCTGTCTCCATATAGGGGCACGCAGCTCCTCCACCACTCACACCCTAACACATCTACAACCCTGCAGATATTTACAGCATACCAATTATTGTCATACTGAAAAGATCGTTACAAGATCGTGCAATAGTTACATGTTACACTGTATTTTTTCTAAATTAAATACTGAACATACAAAATGCAATTAAAGTCTGTAATTATACAGAGCAACTCTTTATTCATGAAACTCCTTAAATATATGAGTTTTAAGGCTGGGTTTTAAGGCTTGGTCTTTTGTGAAATATTGTTTTTGCCCATTGTTCAAGCAACACAAGCCCATATCTGAGGTACCTCAGTGGAACACTGCAACATTGCTGAAGGCAATATGACAACAAGATTGATGGTACTCATGCAAAGTGTTCTCACTTCATACAGTTAGAGATTGGTAACAATCTACAATAGCCCTGCAACAATTTCGAGTGTTTGCATATCGTGTGATTTAATCTAATTTGCTTTAAAGTAATAACTTCAGTATTTGCCAACCTAATTCCATTTAAAATATACGACATATACAGTGGTACCTCGGTTCTCATCGTTAATTTGTTCCAGAATGCTTGTAGAGAAACGAAAACGAATTATTCCCATAAAGAATAATGTAAATTGAACTAATCCGTTCCAGGTCCCCTGAAAATCCACACTGTATAAGGCATTATATGCAATAATGGAGTTGTATTGTACAGGTTATCCCTGATTTATGATGGGGTAACATTCAGACAAATCTATAATAAGTTAAATGTATCATGAACTGAAGAGTTTAACGAGTGTTTGGTAGAGCGGTCTATACTGTAATTTGATCACTTAACCCTTATATTAACATACAATTGGCAAAAATCATTAAAACAAAGCTTAATTTATAATAAAGTTTTGAAAAATCTCATGTGAGCAAGACCTATTGTGAATCTGAATCACTGTGTACTTAATTGTGGATCATGAATCATATTTTATATTTTAGATATTTTAACACACATACAAAATGTCAAATATCCTTGAGCATTATCCTATCCACAATCGCAGACAACACTCAGGTGGAGTGAAGCATTTTAGAGTGTAAGAAGTCAAGTAGTTTTTCTAAGCAAATAGGGACTTTCCTGTCATCTAACCATGGTTAAACTGAAGTTTTCCGATGAAAGGGGCTGTACATAGCACTCTAAAATGCTTTGACAAAACTGCATCATTTATATGAAAACCACAATCCGGCACTCCACAAGTAACACACCATCAATAAACCAATACATGAAGTTTTATTCACTGAGAAACAGAACAGCAATATCAGCACAAATACAGAATTTACTGAATAAAGACTGAGCGACTCCAGTCAGCGGAACTACAATCAAAAGAAGGCTACGTAGTAATGGTCTCAAAGGACAAATAACAGTCCTTAAACCACTCCTCAGGAAGGTAACAAGGCTAAATGTTTGGCATGGGATAATACATACAAACATAACATAAGATGTATAGCAGTTTTATAGCACAGCAGGGTTTATTCAAGGAAAAGAACATGAGGGATATTGATACCAAACTATATCAAACCAACAGTGGTGTTGGGAATATTCGTATCTAGGGTTGTTTTCTCTACTCTAGAGTTGAGCATCTGCACAGAATCAACTACACCCTGACAAAGGAGAAGTACCACTCCATTTTTCAGACACATGCTTTATCCTCGGGTTTGGATCTTTATGGTGAAGGATTTATGCTGCAGTAGGAAAATGACCCAAAACACACCTCAAAGCTTTGTAACAACTAACTGACAACCAAAGAAGATCAAAAAGTGCGGACTCTTGTCACTGTCGGACACCACTACTTGTCTTTAGCTAGAGATTATGTTGTAAAAGACATCAGATATTGCTCTCGCATAGTTTTCTCCAGTTGCAGAAGCTGTTGTTTTCTCATCTGCTGAACAGCAAAACAGCAGCTCTCTCTGGCTATCCAACCAGGTACTGCAGTTCTGCCCGCATTGCATGTTGTTCAATACTGGAGTACCAGACACCTGTGATGTGGTCAGTATTAAACTTAATCATTTAAAGTAAGTGAAAGAAAAGGAGAGTCTTTATTTAGTTCCAGGCAGTCTATTTCTGTAATGGGTGACCCTTTATTGTGGGTAGTTCTGCTGTGAAACTGAAGAATTATTATTATTTAGAAACTTAATAAGACATGTACTCTATGTACTACTCTGTTTATTAGGTATATCTACTTTGCATTTGCACTCAATGTTAAGTTTAATCTGGGAATCTGACTGTAAAGGTGCAGTTTCTAAGTATACAATGCACTATTCCTACACTGCCTTTCAGTTGAAAGACACCACCAAAGGATCGCCGTTGACTACATATCCTTTTTATGACCTTTCTGAGCACAGCTTCCATGTTGTCGGAATAAGTGCATCAGTTGAAGTAGTGTCACTGGGTTTTTAAACACATTGTACATTGACAGTCTGCCCATATTATTAGATACATCATCCTTGATGGTACAGCTTGTAGTATTACTCTAGGTCATTATATTCTATGTACAATTTGTGTTGGTTGTCCTCTAGACCTTCATCAATATCAGTTTCTAACCACAGAATGATGATGGATGAATATTAGTTTCATAACTGAATGACTGTACCATTCCTAAAAGTGTCTGCTCTGTATGAGTGTGTGTGTGTGAGTGTGTGTGTGTGTGTGTGTGTGTGTGTGTGTGTGCTGCACGCATAATTATGACCATTTAATTTAAAACGAGGGTCCTCAAACACGACTAAGCCCGACAATTTACATTTTATCTCAAAGACACACAAAGACACACAAATATTGTCATATTTAATAAAGAGAATTATTATTAAGATTTCACACTTTGCGTTAAGCCCTCATTATATTCTTTTGTTCCCTCTGTTTGAATGACTAGATGATAATTGCACAGAGTCTAATTATCCAACAGTAAGCTTCACATCCACAGAGAATACAACTGCATATAAAAGCAACTGAAATTAGAGATGTAATAAGATTTGTTTTAGACACCTTCTGTTTTTATCTGAAAAAGATATTAAAGTTGTTGAAAGAAAATGATAGTTAATGTTAACCTTAATAACATAAAACTTCTTTATAGCAATATTTGTAAATGTAATATTTCAATATCTAAACTACATTATTTTCTCCAAAGCAAAAAGCAAGGCATTCCATTTTACCTCTGCTTTTCCTGATCAAGATCGCTTGGGAGTTCGGAACTTTACTGAAATTCCTTGGGCTGCAGGTTGTATCTCTGGCTTCAATAGCAGCACAAAGGGCCTGCAGCCAGAGATACGCCCTGGATAGTGTTGCTATTGTCTATTGAAAGCACCAAACCAAGACAAAGAAAAGGTAACATATTTTTACACAGCACAGTATCATTTATGCAATTACGACAAACAACAATTTGTACACAATTACCTGTATCAAGAAAAGAACAAAATGATGACAAGCAGGATAACAAGAACTGCACTTTTGCAACACAGCACACTAGAGTTAAATGCGCTTGCTTCTCACAGTTTATGCATGTTTCAGTTCCATGCTCTCTTCTCGTTTCGTAGACCAGTGATTCCCAAAGTTGGGGGAGCTGTTGCAGAGGGCGCAGCAAGGGAATTGAACAAAGCATGTTTAAGATCAATAATGTATGTCACTTGTAATAATCATAAAGGTGCACTTGTAATCACTGTAAAGGTGATTTGTCACTTTATTTTGTTATGTTTAATAAGAAGTGTTGTATTAAAAATAGTCGTCCTGGGCTTGCTCAAATTGAGATTGGCCTTATAAAATTCTAAATAGAAGATAATCTACAATTGTAAAGCTGCTTTGAGACAATGCTCCATAAATAGCGCTACAGAAATAAAGCGGACTTGACTTAATAATACTAGTAATAATAATTGTACGTGTGTCAGAGTGGGGGAGCTCGAAAATATTCTTATCTATAAAAGGAGGGCACTGCAGAAAAAGGTCACAAGTTTGTGATAAATCTGATAATGTATCTTATCCCAGCATGATTTCTAAATTCAAAACTGCATCTTGTGATGTTTCTAAATGCTTTGCGCCTCTGTTTTCAAAGCCCCATTAATGCTTGATATAGTTTATCTTATCTTTGGTCCAGAAAAACCTCAAAAACTCAGCCTTTCGTGGATGCTGCTTTTGTACAGAATCATGATTATAATCACCTGTTGACATTAACTATTTGAAATCACATCATTATTTAGTTTTTTTTACCTCATTTCTAGCCATAAATTGCTTCTGTTGTGGGCCTGAAGTGCAGGAATGAATGATTATTAGTAAATTAAATTAAGTTAACCAGAAAAAAACATATCTCAGGTTCATACTGTTTGCAATGGAAAACCGTCAAAGTAAATGTAAGGAACACTGCATCTTTTTTATTTGCATTTTCCATACTGTTCCAACTTTTTCTGATTTGAGGTTGTATTTTCCCTGTACATGCTGCCACTACGCAAAATTATTCATAAATATGGTTTTAATATCCACAGGTATCCAGATTATACACTGTTGTATATATCAGCCAAACCAAATGACATCCTTCAGTCTATAATATTGAGGACTGTGTAAAGGAAAAAAGATTGGATGTCATCTAATTTTCATTTATTAATTGTCGTTAATAAAACCGACGTATTATTAACTGACAGGTTGTCTAAACCTATACTAAACCTCAAAGACTGTTCCACATTTGATTCAGACCTTTCCTTTGATGCACACATTTGCAACTCTACTAGAATTGCTTTCATTCAGCTACATATTATTGCTAAACTTAAATTAACTAAAATAAACCATATTTGGTAACACTGCTATAATGGTACATGAAATAGCATTAATTTGTGCATTTCATTGACATAATATTTCATGAGTCATCATGAATATGCATAAAGCGAGCATGTCTCATGCACGCCTTCATGCAGGAGCTAAACATTAATTCAAAGTAAAGTGTTACCCTCTTTAATAGATGCTGAGAAACTGGTCCATGTGTTTATAACCTCCAACGTTGTATTACGGTAACGCTATACTGACTGGATTCTCTAGTAAATCTATAAATAAACACCAATTAGTTCAGAACGCAGCAGAGAGAACTAGAGAAATTATTTTTTTCTAATACATCCACACTGGTTACCAGTTAGATTCTGCATTGATTACAAAATACAATGTAGCATATAAAGCTCTACATGACCTTGTCCCACAGTATGTGAGTCAACTCATAGAGTCTTACAATCCAGCTCGCTGTCAAGGTGCAGGACTTCTTTTAGTTCCTAAAATGAAACAAAGTCATGGTAGGGGGAAGGGCTTTCTCGCCTCTCACCTATGGAATAAACTCCCCACTTTTGTTTGGAATTCAGACACTCTTCAAATTTTCAAATCTCGATTAAATCAAACTTGATAATATTCATTAGTTTATTATGTACTATGTCTACTATTGTATTATATTCTTTATTTCTGTTTTCTGTTTTATTATATTCTCCATAATATTGTATTCTTAATTTATTTGTCTACACTTTATGCAATAATATTTTATTTATTTCATTTTTATTACGCTATTTAGCTTATGTGTAGTTACATTTATATAGTTTTTAGGTAATGCAGTTTATTTACTTTGCATATGAATTCTAGGCTGCACAAGGTGGTTGCATCCCTTTTTGAGTTTTTGTCCTCCCAAGTTTTCTTCCTCATCACATTTAGGAAGGAGACTGAGACTGACATATGTGCAAGTGTGCGTGCTTTATTGACATTAGACATTTTGGAAAAACAGTGAATACAGAAAGGCTATGGTGCCAGACAGACAGCGCTAACACAGAGCTAATTGTAAACAAACAATGCTAGGTGCTAACACCAATAGAGGGACACAAGGCTAACAGCCAAGACCAACACATGTTTGCTTGTTTGTTTATTTGGTTTTATTTAACATTGCTATCAGCATCAGTGGCCATTTCAGCAACACACACAAGGTTACATCTACACAAAAGGTTACATCACGATTGGTAATATATATATATTGGTATATATATATATATTACCAATCGTGATGTAACCTTGTGTGTGTTGCTGAATTGGCCACTGATGCTGATAGCAATGTTAAATAAAACCAAAAAATGAAGGGAACACTTGGAGTTACATTATGTTGTTTAAGTGTTCCCTTTATTTTTTTGAGCAGAATACATATATATATATATATGCTTATATATATGTTTATATATATGCATATATATATATATATATATATATATATATATATATATATATGTTTGTATATATATATATATATATATATATATATATTATATATATATATATATATATATATATATATATATAAGTGTCAATGCCAATTTACCATAATCAGTTAACCATACACACAAATGTCTTTGGGCTGTGGCAGGAAAGGAAATGGAGTATGGAGACTCCACACAAAGAAAGGACCCAGACCACTCCACCCGGGATTGAAACCCCAGGAACCTTTCTTGCTGTGAGGCCACCAAGCCATCGTGCAGCTGCCCCCTCCCAACAGACAGACAACATAGATAATGACTAACGATAAAACACAACACAAGACAAAGTTGCTAATGTTAGCGACATAAAAACACAAGAGCTACAGGATATTTAAAACACAGGATCTTGCAACATAAACAAAAACAAGAACCAGGAGCAAGGAAATAAGGGGAGAGAGAAAATGCACCATGACAAGTAAGGGGGCAAGTAGGACAAGTAGGAGGGGGGCTGCATGCTGTAATGGAATAGCCTGTTGTGGAAGGAGAAAAAGGTCAAGGGAGGGGCGTGTAGGATGATGTAGCTCACCAGTACACATCGCTGTGACAGTGTTGCTGTAGGCTTACTCAGTTAGGGCTTTGAGCCCAGATAGTCGGAAATCTGATTCGAGACAATGCTCTGTTTTAAAAAGATATAGCCGAAATAAAGAATTTTGACTTTGATTAGTGAGGGAGAAAGTATTCTGCAAAATAAATCTGCAAAACAACAGCAGTAAAAATGTAAGAAAGACACCCACAAACCACCTTAATCTTTCATCCTTTTTGTCCTCCAGTGAAACCTCTGCAGTATCATGACATCTTATAAGGACAAATATAAGAAAGTGGGAGAGTGTTGGGGTAAAATAAATACATTTGGGTCTTATTAGTATTTGTTGAACATTCTCAATTCTCATATAATAAACAGTTTTCTTTGAGGTGGTCAGTGTGCTATAGTGTCATTATGAAACTGAAAACTCACAGCTTTTCTCCAGGAGAAAGGCAGTGCCAATATTATACTGGTAACCTTGGGTTCAATATTTATTGGTTCCATTACGATTGTAATTTTACCTTGTCCTTTACAGTGAATTCTGCCTGTCCAGTTGAATTAAACAACTTAGATAAAATGTTGCCAGTCTGTTTCTTCATTCTTGTATTGGTGTGCCAGAGAGTATTTAATAAGGTCAGGAAGAGTTTTTGTGGGCATGGTACGAATTGGTATGAATGGCCTCGCTGGCCAGACAACTTAGCATTACTGTGTTTCCAGCCAAACACAAAACCAGCTGAGCATCAATTTTCTGTGTCAAACAAAGCCATGGCACAACAGTGGTATTTACTCATCATTAACAAAGTAGGCTAGAGAGAAAGGCTGAAAGATAGAGAACAAAGGCTTGCTGTGCAGACTGCTCAGTAATGGGAACAGAAGAAAAAAAAACGCCCCCTCAATAAAATTCTGACAAAACTATTCACACTTATTTGGGCACAGTGTGAGAATTAGAAGTGGGTGCTGAACTACTGATTTAAAAAAATTATTATTTAAACTGAACAACCTGTTAAGTGAGTGCTGGGCACTTCTCTAATAAAGGTGTAGTGACTGAAGAAATAGAACCATTATATGAAAATGAAGCGAAAGAGAAAAAAGAGGGCAGTGGAGAGGAGGCAGAAATCTCCAATACCAATGCCTTTAGGCACAACAGCATTATCTACAGTTTAATTGTCATATCAGCCCGATCTTAAGCAATATATTAACCGCTTAAAGTTTAGCTAAACACTGTACAGTGGTGCTAGAAAGTTTATGAACCCTTTAGAATTTTCCATATTTCTACATAAATATGACCTAAAAGATCATCAGATTTTCACACAAGTCCTAAAAGTAGACAAAGAGAACCCAGTTAAACAAATGAGACAAAATATTATATTTGCTCATTTATTTATTGAGGAAAATGATCCAATATTAGATATTAGTGAGTGGCAAAAGTATGTGAACCTTTGCTTTCAGTATCTGGTGTGACCCACATTAACTGCTCACTTCAGGTCCTTATTTTTTTATTAAGATCAGGACTTTTTTGTCTTGGCCATTCCAAAACATGATCTTTATTCCTCTTTAACCATTCCTTGGTAGAACGACTTGTGTGCTTAGGGTCGTTGTCTTGCTGCATAACCCACCTTCTCTTGAGATTCAGTTCATGGACAGATGTTCTGACGTTTTCCTTTAGAATCCTCTGATATCATTCAGAATTCATTGTTCCATCAATGATGGCAAGCCATCCTGGGCCAGATGCACCAAAACAGGCCCAAGCCATGATACTACCACCACTAGGTTTCACAGATGGGATAAGGTTCTTATGCTGGAATGCAGTGTTTTCTTTTCTCCAAACATAACGCTTTTCTTTTAAACCATAAAGGTCTATTTTGTTCTCATCTGTCTACAAAACATTCTTCTAATAACCTTCTGGCTTGTCCACGTGATCTTTACCAAACTGCAGATGATGTTCTTTTAGGAGAGCAGTGGCTTTCTCCTTGTGAAACCCTGCTATGCACACCATTGTTGTTCAGTACTCTTCTGATGGTGGACTCATGAACATTAACATTATCCAATGTGAGAGGGGCCTTCAGTTGCTTAGAAGTTACCCTGGGGTCCTTTGTGACCTTGTCAACTATTACAAGCCTTTCTCTTATAGTGATCTTTGTTGGTCGGCCACTCCTGGGGAGGGTAACAGTGGTCTTGTATGTCCTCCATTTGTGCACAATCTGTCTGAGTGCGGATTGGTGGAGTCCAAACTCTTTAGAGATGGTTTTGTAAACTTTTCCAGCCTGATGAGCATCAACAACTCTTTTTCTGAGGTCCTCAGGAATCACCTTTGTTCGTGTCATGATTCACTTCAACAGACGTGTTGCGAAGAGCAGACTTTGATAGATCCCTGTTCTTTAAATAAAACAGGATGCCCACTCACACCTGATTGTCATCCATTTGATTGAAAACACCTGACTCTAATTTCACCTTCAAATTAACTGCTATTTCTAGAGGTTCACATACTTTTGCCACTTACTAATATGTAATATTGGATCATTTGCCTCAATAAATAAATGACCAAGTATTATATTTTTGTCTCATTTGTTTAACTGGGTTCTCTTTACCTACTTTAAGGACTTGTGTGAAAATCTGATGATGTTTTAGGTCATATTTATACAGAAAAATTGACAATTCTAAAGGGTTCACAAACTTTCAAGCACTACTGTATATGAGGCACAGCCACCATTTGTGTGGTGACAAATAGCTTGCATATTTTCAGCACTAGGCACCGACTGTCCTGCGACCCTGAGCAAGGATTAAGCGGATAAGAAAATGAATGAACTTTTCACTATCACTAGCTGGTGTCACCCAGAGGAGAGTGGATTAACCTTTTAAGCTTGATCACTCTTTCTTCCTAATGTGTTTGTAATGGGTCAGCCCTATAATGAGTTTCATTATGGGTCTAATGACCTTTGTAGAGCTGCTTTGTCAGTGTTTACTGTTAGATGTTTTAGACAATGAAATACAAATTGAAAGTTGAAATTCAAAAATTGAGAAAGTCAATATTTGAGTGACAGTTTTGTCACAGTGAAGATTTTCTTTAATACAGAGTATCCATGCTACACAAGTTGATGAAAAATCATCACATTTTTTCAAAACATGTTCAGATACCATCTAAAGCCAAACATTTAGTCCACAGAGAAGTTTGAAAATGATCATAAACAGAACAGCTTGGCATGCTGAGGGCCAGAAAGCCAGTACAGATCACCTGCTACCATTCTGTTCTTATGTATTAATTTATTTTTCTATCCATAATGAGCAGCCACAGTGCATACACACATAAGAGGGTGGAAACTGTTTCACTACTTCTTGATTAAAACATAAAAAAACACTCAACCTGGCCCCCTTAAATGCTGTCCTGTGACTTGCCATCCATGATCCTTCTGCAGGATTGCCAGTTTGAGAGGTTATAAGGCCGAATACACCGTATGCAGAAAGAAGTGCATATTGTATGTCAACTAGAAGAATTGTGTGATTCCCTTAATCTGGTACAGATACATTCTCCAAATTTGAAGTCAGACAGGCTATACAAGAAGCTGATTAGAACAGTGGACCCTAAAATATCCAATACAGTTTTCTGAAGCTGCATGTTTGTCTGTTCCCCGAAAGTACCCATACAGACATGTAATATACCGGTATAGTAGAGCCATATATGGATTTCCAGTTTGTGTTATATATTGGCCTCAAGGTCCTCAAAATGGCTATTGGAAATGACTATTAACTGACTATGCGTTTTTATTCAGTATGTGTTTTTATTCAGCTTGTTTTCCACATTTATGCAGACATTAGTTATCATTTACATACTTTTGTCTTTGGTAGGCAACATTTTTCATTTACATTTTCCTGGAGTGATTAGCCCCTATCCTCCCACAATTTAGGTAATTTTTCTGATTTTGGGTTCTATTATGCAAATCATTGACACTGAAATCCCAGGCATCGGTTTATTAGGAGATTAGCCTGGGTTAGGGTTATAGAATAAAACTGCTATAGAATAGTAACCAAAAATGGGTGGTGAACTGATTTTATGTTATTTTTAGCCCAGTATGTGGGTAGAGCTGAAGCCAGTGCTGTTTATGAGTGTAATAATTAACTAATATTAAAGAAACAAGTCCCACTTCCTGTGCTATCATATCAGATCAGTAGTACATCTATTGACATCTATTTATTAGTTATGTAGGAGTATGGAGAAGTAATCGACCCCAGGCTAACGGCATGTCAGACAAGACAAAGAAAACAGAACCAGCAGCCACCTGCCTCACCCCACTGAGCACACATCAGCGATAACGACAAAACGAAAAACTGTGGCAGACATGACACACACATAACCTGCACATTCATCCAATCCATCCTGATAAAACAGCAGCAACTCTTTTCCACCATATTTTGTGATTAATGAGGACCAAACGTTTGTTCTCTATCTACACACCATGACACAAATCATCCAGTGACTAAGCTACAAAGCAGATGGTCAATTCATACTAAATGACTCAAAAAGAAATGATTCAGGTTTAATTAAATGCATACATATGCTGTATCGAGGAAAACGTAGGTGGAGAAAAGTCTATCACTTCTTTAATCGTTGGCTAAACTTTAAGTCCATTCACATACACCTACTACTTACTGCTAGATTTTACCTACTACTACTGTTAGATTTTTAAACTATCTGCATGACTGAATCGTTCATATTGTTGTACTGTATATTAATGAAATGTATGAAAGACTGCCATCTTGTGGAAGGCACGAGTAGTATTTGTCACTTTACCTCAGGTCTGCTTGAACCATCCTTGTTCTTTGTGGTGCGTTTCTGTAGTCTGTATTTGTTATTTGTCAATAGTAATCTTATTTTGATACAAGGATACGCACTGTTTAACGTCCGCATTACGTTCTGTGAAGCAGGACGTTGACCGAAATGGACTCTGACAAGACATTACCATTTTTAGGTTACTGAAATGTAAATGTCAAGGGTGTTTTCAAAAGAAAACTGTATGCAGATTATATGCAAATGCGTCAGAGAAAACACGAGTGATTGATGAACAATTGAACTGATGGGAGTATTAAAAACAATAGGGAGGTTCAGTCAGATGAAACAGAGAATCGATAAGTGAATGTGAGCCGGCTTATGCAGTTATATTTTAGAGAGAATATATTGGTAGTGGGGGACAAGCAAAGGGGTACTATACACTTACGACCGCCATTTCCATCTTGTTACCAACAAGTGGCGAGAAATCATCCATACAATCATGAGTAACTTGCACTAAAAAGCCTCTAAACACATCAACCGAGTTAGAACAGTCTCTAGTAACGTGAGCTAACAAGCACAATTGGTAAGACAGTGAGTGAAGTACTTCCGCTCTTTAACTCCAGCCTCTGCTGGTGGATCTACATTGTTGATTGGCTTGTGTGACCAACTGGGCAGAAGAAGCAAAACGCACTTCACTAGAATGCAACAAAACAATATTAATACGCTGCCGGTACAGAAATAAGAAATTAACATAAGAACCCAGGGAAATATGTACTGTGAATTTTCATCGTAAAACTGTGAATTGCTTGACAGTTTTAATGTGAACTTTGAAAGTTTTACCATGAAAGTTCACAGTTCTACTATGAATTTTTGATGGTAATTTGTCCACTTCATGGTCTGTGAAGTTTCATAGTACAACTGTAAAGTTGGTGGACTATGAACTGACCATGAATTATTTCACAGTTGTACTATGAATTTTGGTGGTAATTTGGCCACTTCATGGTTCTACTGTCAAACGTCACAGTACATTTTTTTCTGGGAATCTGTAATAAATATGCTAATTAGCACACTAGCACGTTAGTTTGGCCAACACTGTATGGTGTCTTTGCTGTTTTGAAGCTGTTTATGGGTGTTCTGTCCAGCATTAAAAGATACATTTTTATTGCCGATCATATTAGATTATAATTTTTAAGACCTGTTGATCAGATGGATGTTAAATGGCGCATACCTGTGAATGAGAATTATATCTTCTGTGTAGACTTAAGTAAAACTAAATGGTTTACATGGTTATCAATTAAACACGTTTTAAAATTTGTATAACACAATTACAACTACCAAGTTGATGCATGCGTTGGCATAGTGGTTAGAGCTGTCACTGCTCCAGAGATCCCTATTTAGATACCTGGACTTAGACGTGTCTGCATGAGTTTCCTCTGAATACACTGGTTTCCTTCCAAATGGTAAATACACTGCATCACCACTTTATTAGAGACACCTGCCCTTTCATGATTGGAGCTTCTTAGTATGGTAGGTTGTGGCTTAGCTCTTTCTTTCCTTGGTCCCTCACCGTTTGAATTCCATGCTGTTACTGTTAGATTCCCCATAGACCTCCATATCCATTATAGTCTACTGGTCACTCGGCCCTCTAGGTACTTTATTCAATAACCTGACAGCTGAGACTTCTGCATCTAGACGGCTCTCCTTTTATCCTCCTGGGTGACTGTAATCTTCACACAGGCAAGTTCTGGTCTCCTGTCTCTTTCCCCTCTTGTCATCTTCTGACCTAACCTTCAACAACTGCCCTCCACCGTACAAAGGAGGTAATGTTCTTGACCTTGTCTTCAGTTGAATTTTCCCCAACCATTGAGTTCAACAGAGCATCACTCCTTGTCTCAGAGCACTGTATTGATTCATTCTCTCTCATCCTCCCTTGCCTTCAGCTTGTATGCAAATGGCATGTACACTCACTGAGTTTACATGCCATTTTTGCCCGCTTGCTTTACCAGTGCTCAAAATTATTATTAATATGTTTTCACATTTAGTAATAAAAATGGATAATATGAATGTTGTTACTATATTCAGATGACTTTATGTAGTGACATCTGATTAAGTTTGAGAGAAGAAGGAAAGCAGAATCATGGCAAACATTTACTTCCAAAAGTCCCACTGCCTTAGTTTGACTAAGACTATAATATAATAATAATTTATATTTTTTGGCTATGCATTATTTAATGTTATATTTAACTAAATATATGATGAAATATAATAGTATGTTTAAATACTGTATATAAAAAAAATAAAAAAAATAAAAAATCCTAATCTGGTCTCAGTCTTGAAGTGTCCTGGTCTTGGCCTTGACTACAACACTAATCACTGGAGTATTCCGTACAACCCATTCTGCTTCCACTGTTTGTCTATGGACAATCCAAAAATAAATGCTTTATATTATGAATGAGTTACAAGTGAGTGTTGCTGAAATAGCACAGCTCAATAATTAGTAATAATTTAGTGTCCACAAACTTTTGTGTAATATAGTACATGTTCACACCCCATCTAATTAGGGTTTTCTGTTATTTCAGCCACTGCTTACAGGTTCATAATATAAAAAATACAGACATTGCATCTCTATAGACAAATAGTGGAAGTAAAAGTGGGTCCTTGAGCAAGACCCTTAACCCACAATTGCTTGGATTGTAAGATTGTATCAATTGTAAGTCTGCTAAATGCTGTAAATGTAAATGTACTGAATACGTCAGTGACTCTCAGTAACACTTTTAGAATTGTTCCACCCCCATACCAAGTACGTTCATCAACTTTCTGCTCTGTTCCCACCATAAAACATATATGAAATTTTTGCCACCTCTGATGGAGAACTTAGTTGGCTTGCACAGCCCTGACCTTAACTACCATCAGACATCAACAGCGAGCCACAGTGTATTGTCCAACATCAGTGCTGACCTCACAGTAATGTTTCAATATCTAGTGAAAAGCCTTTTTTCTCATTGTGTAGTACTGAATGCTCAGTGGTCAATGCAGGTTTGCTTTGCATGCAAATTGTTTGTTTAATAAGGACAACTCATACTAAAGAATATGACAGGAATTTAAGGCTCCGGTGGCCTAGTGGTTAAGATACTGGACTAAGGACCAAGGTTCACATCCCACCTCTGCCAAGCTGACACTGTTGAGTCCTTGAACAAGGCCCTTAACCCACGACTGTAAGATTATATCTGTTGTAACTCGCTCTGGATAAGTCTGCTAAATGAACACTATTTCGCTGACAATGAATAATTACTCACTTGGTACTTTATTTCACTCATATTAGTGAAAATCAGAGTCATAATTTCATAATGTGACAAAATGAGTTGATTACAAAAATATTACTGAACAAAAATGGGCAGTACAGAGTAAATGCATTAATTAACCCACAAAGTAAATAAACATTTAGGACGTCTTATTTCTAGAAAAAGAAAACAGCAGACAGAACAAAAGAGAAACTATTAAAAAGCAGACACTGGGAGGAAAAAAAAAGGTTTCTAAAACTAGTCACAATAAAGATGCCTGAGCTTATTAAAAATATAGGATGCAAAAGAACAAGTACCACACACTTAAGCAAACAGAGCCTTAACTTTTGTTTGAAATGTGACCATTTCAGGTAAGGAACAAGGTCTTACACAGTGCATCCAAATCTGAAGTCGCTTTATATTTCATTTCTGAAGTGCAAGTGAGTTAAAAAATGGCATATTCTCCATGTCAACACATCACACCACCTTCCTCTCAAATGAAATGTCTATTATGCAACAGATGGGTTATCGGTTATCTGAAAACTAGTTCATTAGCAGACATACAATCACATGTATTAACTGGTGTAGGTACTCAATACTTTTGTCCATTTATCAATTTAATTTAATAGGAGGTATATTTCATTTGAACACACAATTTAAGGTAAACATATATATATCACTGCATTTGTATATACTTGTCATGCATGTTCTTACTTTTAAAAATACAAATTTTTGATAAGGGGCCTTTAGTACCTCATAAACTAAAAACGATCTTAGTAAAGAAACTTTAACAGATGCTGTTATGTTTTTTCAGACATGATGTTAGACTACAGGTATAAAACATGAACATCTACCGCACTGAGCGTGCAACAGAAGAAATGACCATGTTGGATGCAATGACAACATATCAATACAGTGCATGAGAAGATGCAAGAAACAGTCTTTTAAGAAGCAACCCTTATTTTGCAACCATGGTACATTAATAGAAGCACACTGACATAAAAACTCCATCTATGCAAAACACCTGAAAGGAATTACAATCAGGGATGTAATTCCAACAAATTATACAACATATTCTTAAAACAAAAGCAAAACAAAATTTGCAGATCAACAAATTTTAAAAATTGGTTATAACATTACTAATATACAAACGGTTCCCAGAAGAGGTCTCTCTTTCGATTTTTTAGCTCTCAGAGATTCAAAACGATTTGAAAACTTCAATAAGTGTTATATTTTTGGCAGTCTCTCCCTACGTTTGCTATTCACTTTCCTTGTTCTTCCTTGCAATCAACAGACATATGCAGTGGCTTTAAACAGTGTCTCCTAGTGTTCACAAAGCAGTACAGCAACGGTTCTGGAACAGACTCTCAATGACCGAACTGTCTGCTAGCGTGGACACGTCTCCCAAATCCCGCTGGTTGGAAGCTATTTTCCGTAGTACACGCCGCATGATTTTACCTGTAGAGGATGTTTTTGAGGTGAGTTATATATAACAAACACAAACACACAGTGCAAACAAGCTGTGCAGGTACCTGATCTGGTTTTGGGCAGCCCGGGAGCATTCTGTATATAATCGGGAGTAGCTATGGCACCAATCTTCTCTCTCACTGTAAAGTCAAGGAATAATGTCAAGCCCACTAATGACATTCAAATACAATGCTAATAGTGGATCAATGCATGTCTCAAATTCTAATTCAAGTATTTTTTTTGTTATTTCTCAACTTTTAAAAATACTATTTGCGTAAAGTCTTTACTACTAGGCTGCATTTCATACACTAAGCCTAACTGATGCTGTTAACATCATTACATTGTTTACATTTACATTTACATTTACAGCATTTAGCAGACACCCTTATCCAAAGCGACTTACAGTTGATACAGTCTTACAATCCAAGCAATTGTGGGTTAAGGGTCTTGCTCAAGGACCCAACAGTGGCAGCTTGGCAGAGGTGGGATTTGAACCCTGGACCTTCTGGTCCATAGTCCAGTACCTTAAACACTAGGCTGTGCGTCACTACACTGATGTGACTAATCAAACTTTCTTAGACATAGCATGTGGTATGATGCAGACGCTGAAAACTTTAATAGCTCATCTTGTTGCACAGGTTTGTCTTAGTCATTCTTTTTGGGATGGTGGGCTATGTCAATCCAGCAGTGACACTGAGGTCGTTTAAAAATTCCAGCCACACTGCTGTGTCTGATCCACTCATGCCAGCACAACACACACTAACACACCTCATTAGTGTCAATACAGTGCTGAGAATGATCCACCACCCAAATAATAACTGGTCTGTGATGGCCCTGTGAGGGTCCTGACCATTTGAGAACAGAATAAAGGGGACAAACAAAGTACACAGAAAAACAAATGGACTACGGTCTGTAATAACTGTAGAACTACAACGTGCACCTATATGGTAAATGGATAAAATGTACAGTGATAAACCTAATAAACTGTCACGTTAAAATACACTTTCTTTGTGTGTAAAATGGCTAAGTAGTGCAGATCACACGGGCATGTTTAAATTAAATTTTTCATAATATCATAATCTCTTTTTATTATATTCTCTACTTCAATTATTGCGTATTTAAACTATTGTTATAAATGAATTTATGTGATTTTGTTTATTTCTAACTTATAAAATGTAAGCTCCCCAGTGAGGTTGGAGCTCTGTTTGAGTCTTGGTCCCCCCAAGATTTCATCTACATCCCATTTAGGCAGTTCTTCCTTGCCACTGTTGCCATAGGCTTGCTCAGTTGGAGCTGTGGGAATAGCTACAGTGGTGCTTGAAAGTTTGTGAACCCTTTAGAATTTTCTGTATTTTTGCATAAATGTGCAGATCATCAGATTTTCACACAACTCCTAAAAAAGACATAAAGAGAAACAAACAAATGACAAAAATAATTATACTTGGTCATTTATTCATTGAGGAAAATGTTCCAATATTACATATTAGTGAGTAGCAAAAGTATGTGAACCTCTAGGATTAGCAGTTAATTTGAAGGTGAAATTAGAGTCAAGTGTTTTCAATCAATGAGATGACAGTCAGGTGTGAGTGGGCACCCTGTTTTATTTAAAAAACAGGGATCTATCAAAGTCTGCTCTTTACAACACATGTTTGTGGAAGTGTATCATTGCACGGTTACAAAACCATCTCTAAAGAGTTTGGACTGCCAATCCACTGTCAGACAGATTGTGTACAAATAGAGGAAATTCAAGACCATTGTTACCCTCCCCAGGAGTGGTCGACCAACAGAGATCACTCCAAGGGCAAGGCGTGTAATAGTTGGTGAGGTCACAAAGAACACCAGGGTAACTTCTAAGCAACTGAAGGCCTCTCTCACATTGGCTAATGTTAATGTTCATGAGTCCACCATCAGAAGAACACTGAACAACAATGGGGTGCATGAAAGGGTTACAAGGAGAAAGCCACTGCTCCATGTTCCAACAAAACATGTGCTGCGGCGTCTTGCAGTTGACTAAAGATCACGTGGACAGCCAGAAGGCTATGGAGAAAGTTTTGTGGATTGGATGAGACCCAAAATAGAACCTCTTTTTTGTTTAAAAAGAAAGCATTAAGTTTGGAGAAAGTAAAACACTGCATTTCCAGCCATAAGAGAACCTTATCCCATCTGTGAAACATGGTGGTGGTAGTATCATGGTTTGGGCCTGTTTTGCTGCATCTGGGCCAGGATGGCTTGCCATCATTGATGGAACAATGAATTCTGAATTATATCAGAGAATTCTAAAGGTAAATGTCAGGACATCTTTCCATGAACTGAATCTCAAGAGGAGGTGGGTCATGCAGCAAGACAACGACACTAAGCACACAGGCCGTTCTACCAAAGAATGGTTAAAGAAGAATAAATTTAATATTTTGTAATGACCAAGTCAAAGTCCTGACCTTAATCCAAACGAAATGTTGTGGAAGGACCTGCGAGCAGTTAATGTGAGGAAACCCACCAGCATCCCAGAGCTGAAGCTGTTCTGTACGGAGGAATGGGCTAAAATTCCTCCAAGCCGCTGTGCAGAACTGATCAACAGTTACAGGAAACGTTTAGCTGCAGTTATTGCTGCACAGGGAGGTCACACCAGATACTAAAAGCAAAGGTTCACATACTTTTGCCAGTCACCAATATGTAATATTGGATAATTTTCCCCAATGAATAAATGACCTAGTATAATATTTTTGTGTCATTTGTTTAACTGGGTTCTCTTTATCTACATCAAGGACTTGTGTGAAAATCTGATGAAATTTTAGGTCATATTTATGCAGAAATATAGAAAATTCTAAAGGGTTCACAAACTTTCAAGCACCACTGTATCTGTAAAGCTGCTTTGAGACAATGCTCTGCTGCAAAAAGTGCTATAGAAATAAATTTGACTTTGACTGTGACACATTGTAAATGGATGCTGCTTAATTTAGGAATAATACTAGTGCATTTCCATATCATGAAAGGCAAAGGGAAGACAATGAAGTAAAAATGACGGGTTCAACTACAATTAACATTTTATGTCAATTAAAAGTGTTTTCAGTCAGTCAGCCTTTTCAGCTCTGGCAACCAAAGTGCATAAAGGTACATGGATACTGAATTCACAGAGCGGATTCATGTACTATCATAATTATAAATCCTGCCAGGGCTGCTTATATATATATCAGGGATGTTTGATTGTAAATATTTTAAAATTAAGCTTCCACTTGGATCACAGTAAAACACTAAACACATACCCAGCTTCCTGAGTTCAGCCTCCAGAGTAGTGGTGTAGTTGATGCCGTCAGAGAGAGTGACAAAGCAGTACAGACTCTCTCCTTTAACAGGGTGTGGTGTTCCCACTACGGCTGCCTCAGCCACTGACTCATGCTCCACCAGAGCTGACTCCACCTCCGCAGTACTCAGTAAATGCCCTGAAATAAAATCATAAAATATAAACTTTGATTATAAGCTGTACTAAATGCATTAAGGTTTGGCTTCTCAGACCAAGATTAGTCTTCATCCTAGACTAAATGTGACTTTCCTTGATAATTTTCCATCATATGTCAGTGATGTTGAAAACTAAGCTATGCTAAGAGTTCCAACAGAAATGCGACCATTGCCTCTTACCAGATACATTCAGCATGTCATCAATCCTGCCCGTGATCCAGTAGTACCCGTCCTTATCTCTGCGGCAACCTGAACATGTAACGAAGCATAAAACTTAAAAGTCATAGAGAATGTATACACCGAAATCACAAAAAGATCCAAAGTTGACTAAGCGTTAAAGAAATCTGAGCATTTTTGAAGCAATAGCTGGACAACCTTTCAATTCACAGACTTATATATCCATATACAGAGCTAAGAAAACCACATAAGTGCCAATATCAACATTACCATCTCCAGTCACATAGTATCCAGGGAATTTCTTAAAGTAGGTTGTCTCAAATCTCTGCTGGTTGCCAAACACAGTCCTCATCACCCCAGGCCAGGGCTGCTTAAATACCTGAACAGCAGGGTGCAATTCAGCTTTTAAAAGCAGAACTTAAATGTTTCATCTATGCACTCAATGGTCACTTTATTAGCCGGTCATTAACACAAATATCTAATCACCCAATCACATGGCAGTAACTCGGTGCATTCAGGTACACTGCATGTAGACATGGTCAAGACGACCTGCTGAAGTTCAAACCGAGCATCAGAATGGAGAAGAAAGGTGATTTAAGTGACTTTGATTGTGGCAGGGTTCTTGATACTAGTATTTCAGAACTGTTGATCTACTGGATTTTTACACGTAGCCACACGTAGGGTTTATAGAGAATGGACTGAAAAAGAAAACTATTGAGTGATCTCTGCATGTCCTCCCTGTGTCCTTGTGGGTTACTCTGGGTGCTCTGGTTTCCTCCCATATCCCACAGACATACGTTAGGTTAATTGGTTGCTCTAAACTGGCCCAGCGTGAATATGGCTGACTAGTATCGATGTAACCTCGTTCCTGTTGTAAATAGCCATTGATGCCAAATGCAAGGTTAAATTAAATAAATAAACAAACAAATAAACAGAGGGTAGGAGTCACGAGCAAGAAAAAACTTATAAAACTTATAAAACAAATAAAAATCATAAAATAAATGAAAAAAAACTAAATAGTAAAGGTTTAAACTGTATCATCCTAACTGGTGCAGAACTTCTGTCAGGTCTACAAGCTGTAAAAGGTTCTATAAACAAACCCCCATCAACAATAGTGTCAACAATAGTTCTCCAAACAGTTCTAGGAAATGTTAAAGCTCAGACTATAGACATTCTCTATACAGACATTCAGATTTCCCTCAGTTAGCCTAGCGGTTAAGGTACTAGACTATGGACCAGAAGGTCCAGGGTTCAAATCCCAACTCTGGGAAGCTACCATTGTTGGGTACTTGAGCAAACCCTTAACTCACAACTGCTTGAACTGTAAGACTGCATCAATTGTAAGTCACTCTGGATGAATATGAGTCTAGTTCGTGTCAGTCACCTCTAACTGTTGAACTGGTTTATAAGAAAAGGTGGTTGATGATATCAAATTCTTAATTTATGCCTGCACTGCCTCATCAGACAGGGAAACACAGAACTGAAATGGTACCCGTAAATCATTACAGCATATAACCATTGGCTTCTTTCTGAGAAACAAAAGCACTGCACAGAACACAATGTTACTCAGATTAACAAAAAAATCAATGAGAACCCTCTTACCAGATAACCTTCATTTGGTCCCTCCAGTTCTTCGCCAGACTCATTAAGTATGGCAGGCACAACTCCAAAGAACGGAAACGTCTGAAGACACAAAACAGTTCCAAGCTAATCATTACCTACACAGCCAGTGAAATGTATGCCAACAAGCATTATAAAGCACAAACCTGGTGCCTCCTTCATAAAAAATTTATACACACAAAAACGTGCATATGGAACCTTCTATGCAAAAACTGATAAAGTAATACCTGACAAAATATCATGTATAACCTACTGAACAGTTTGGATAGAGCATGAATTGGCCACACCTAAGAGTGAAGTAATGTATGCTAGATAAAATGGCTGCCATAGAACCTCATTATTAAACTCTGAAACCTTATTTATTACATAGCAGGGGAGAAGCAACAGCAGCAGAACTGCCAGTAACTGTGCAACAACGGAACAAAACCACAGCTATTGGCACCTTTATTCAATCGTTTCTGCATGTTCCTTTGTGCATACTTTCATGCTGAAACCCATGTACAAATTTATAAGCAACTTTGTCAAAACATGAGCAGCATAACGCTCACCGCAGATCCTGGTTTCATGGGAGTGGCTCCTGGAAGAGGTGTTAGTACATGTCCTCCCTGAAAATCATAATGGAAATTAGATTTTCATATTTAATTACACAAAGTAGCAAAAAAACTGACTGGCCTAGCCTACCGTCTCAGTCTGCCAGAAGGTGTCGACTACAGGGCATCTCTTCTCGCCAACTACATTGTAGTACCACTGCCAGGCCTCGGGGTTAATAGGTTCCCCTACTGTTCCCAAGATCTTCAAAGAACTACGTTTATATCTGAAAACACATGAACACACTTTTTTAAAGGCAC
The DNA here is from genome assembly GCA_025084515.1 of Ancistrus triradiatus. Taxonomy (NCBI): domain Eukaryota; kingdom Metazoa; phylum Chordata; class Actinopteri; order Siluriformes; family Loricariidae; genus Ancistrus; species Ancistrus triradiatus. The sequence goes on along the minus strand of JAJAGP010000238.1, from coordinate 539,358 downwards.
ACGAGATGGTGATATAATGGCAACCCCAAATATAGACCGTCCATGAAGTACAATGAAATTAACTCCAGGTATGAGCTGCGTTACGTCTGTTCAGACAACGCATATACGTGGTCCATAATGTTATTAATGTCCTTATTATTAAGGTTATTAACCTACGTAACCCAAATAATACTTCGCCAGATGTGTTAGCAGTACAGCAGCTGTAACGACACACATAACAACACAGCCTCTGGTGCAGAAAGTTTTTGTACACACACGTGGCATCAGCCTGAGCAGCCTGAATGATGAGCAATGTTTGGATGGATTTGCACTACTTATAAGCACGAGGGACGAGGAAAATTTACTAAACCGGATCCTTATGTGTGTATTTTACAACAAAAAATCAAACATCATTTACACCTTTGTAACCAATGACTGAAGTCATAAACCTTTTGAGTTTATGCTTCCGTTCCTAATACGATTTAATTTTAATCTGGGAATTACACAGTCTTTATTTACTGCTTCACAGATTTATTTATACTCCATCTAGCTGTGTGAATGAGCACAACAATGAGGCTGGGTGGAAAAGCTAATATTCTTAGGATTATCAGAGGATTAAATGTGTGAAAGCCACCAAAACAGAGTCTGTGGTAATAAAGCACTTACTTCTGGACTGGCTCGCTGCCATACTTCATGAGGAGTCTGATGGCAGTTGGCGCTGTATAAAACTTAGAGACGTGGTATTTGTCCACGATCTGCCACATTCTGCTAACATCAGGATAGGTAGGGAGACCCTCAAACTGTGAGCAAATATTAAGAAAAACAAACAAAGAATGTAATAAAAATTAAAGCCAAACACCCTCAATTTACAAATATTAGGGCTATATTAAGGCATCATCGTTTTGGAGAGTAGAACTTTTGTCTCAATGGTACTGATCATCCTGAAGAAAATCATCCTGACAAAATGGCAGAAACTGCAAAGCCTGTAATTATTTACTGGGTTCTCAGACTTTAATACATGCATGATTTTGTTGCCCAACATGTGTGGTGCTAACCTTTCCTGTACAACCTGCAGATGATGACTGGAAAATTAAGCCAGTACTAATACATGTATGTGCCGTTTGATGTCCATCAGGGACTGTGGTGGCTTAGCGGTTAGGGTACTGGACTATGAACCAGAGGGTCCAGGGTTCAAATCCCACATCTGCCAAGCTGCCACTGTTGGGTCCTTGAGCAAGACCCTAACCCACAATTGCTTGGATTGTAAGACTGTACCAATTGTAAGTCGCTCTGGATAAGGGCGTCTGCTAAATGCTGTAAATGTAAATGTCCATCCAATCAACATCCGTTAGCTGTAATGTCCTAGGTCTTAAGAACAATAATAGGAAATAAAAATCTGTCTTATATACATCTTACTGATTGTTTGTTTGGTTTATTTAACATCACTGTCAGCATCAGTGGCCATTTCAGCGACACACACAAGGTTACATCAAGACTAGTCATATACAGTCAAGTCAATGCCAATTTAGCGTAATCAATTAACTTAGGAACTTAGGAAGCTTCTGGAACAAAGTCTTGAAGTCTGAAACATACTATAAAAGTGTGTGGCCTTATCTCCACCTGGTATCAGCATGGGGTTTAAATAACACAGGATGTGATTAAGAAAATGCAGGACCGGTGAGAGGAATCAATATACCGGTGGTACAGGGCTGGGCTGGTATCCAGAAGACTGGAAATGGTCGTGGCAGGTGTAACAGTTAAACTGACTTAATATCAGATTTCAAAATCCAACCCTTTCAAACGCAGTTCAAGGGTAATAAAACTGTAAAGCAATAAAAGATGATGTTTGTTTCTTTCACTTTTCTCAGCCAGTCAGCACAGACACATTTAGTTTGAGCAACAGCAAAACATATATATATATATATATATAAAACCCATGTGGAAACATTACACAATTTCCAGAGACCAATTGTAATCACTGTTCATGTGAGGAAACATAAATTAAATACCTATTACTTGTCAAACAAAAAACTATTGGGTTAAGGTTTTCGTACAGTGTGTACTAAATTTCGATTTCTGCCAAGGATGTTTAATTCAGTTAATCATATGTATTGTTTTTCAAGACTTTTCCATTTCTGGAGATGGAAAATATAATATTTCATGACTTTTAAGGTTTTCTTAAGCTGTAGGAATACTGTATTCATAAACTGACACAGAAACCGGCATCATCTTACCAGGACGCTGGAGGCCCCATTGGCCAGTGGACCATAGGTGATGTAGGAGTGGCCCGTGATCCAGCCAATATCTGCTGTGCACCAGTAAATGTCATCCGGATGGTAGTCAAACACCAGCTTAAACGTTGCTGCAGTGTAGAGCATGTAGCCACTGACTGTATGCAATACACCCTGAGAGAGATGTTGAATACTGATCAGGAACAGGTATGGTGATCCAGAATTATCACAGGAAACACATCTGCTTTGCTATTGTACTCTTTTTGATATTACAATTTCATTATGTCATGTCGGAACTACAAAGTTTTGACCCCAACAGCCTTTACAAATAAATAACAGCAATAACATGTACAACATTCAGCAGACACCCTTACTCAGAATGATTTACAAACTGAGCAGCTGAAGGATGGGCTTTGCTCAATTACCCAACATTTGGCACAACCATCCAGAAAGGTACACAAAAGCCACAACCCTCACTGTCTTACTACAATAAAAAGTATTCACTGTATTCACTCATTTCCCCCTGTAATGTAGCACAATTCTAGTTTGGTTTAATCACAGCATTTTAACTAACTGAGTAAGTACCAAGTACCCAAAAACAAAAACACCCACACGGTACCTTCGGTTTGCCAGTTGAGCCGCTGGTGTAGAGGATGAAAAGAGGGTCTTCAGATTTACACCATACTGGCTCACACTCATCCGATGCTCCTTCCATCAGAGCGTGCCAACACAGATCTACTTCTGGGTTCCAGGGAACCTGTGCCATACAATGCCCACGACATTGTATAATCGGTATATTTTCTGACTGGATGTATTTGGGATTTAATCATCTATAACCCCGAAAGGCCTAGATAATCCCAGAATAAACACAGATACCCACACATCTCTGTTAACCACAGGAGATCTGGCTACAGTATGTGATGGTATAATTATTCGAGATGGATAGAAAACCAGATAAAATCCCCTACAATAGTTTAAAGCAACAGAACAAAACTGGTACAAACATCAGTTAACATCAGAAATACATTGCATGTATTGTAGACTGCAAAAGCATTTATAGGAACAAGAGCCTATTTGATTTCTTCTAGCATGCACATTAGAGGCTGACAGGAGGAAGCACGCGTCAAGGAAACTACATCTCATTTTAAAAAATGAAAGCACTGAAATCAAACTAACAAGCAAGTCAGCACTAAGAGACAAGTCAAATCCATGAGACAGCACTTTGAAGATTTAGGTACAGCTCATGGTCCTCAGGAGCATGAAGTATCACCACTTTGACACTATGGTTTGCACACCCATTTCCCCTCTTAATAAACCAGGTTCGTGCTGGTCAGCTGAAATATAGGTATGCGCCATTTAATGACCATCTAATCACTGACTGTTTGCTTTAACAACCCGAGGACTTATAATAGAAAATACAAATCTGTCTTTTAACTTTGGGGTCTTAAACAGCCAATCAATGCTGCCGAGTCACGAGAAGAGACGGGAGTAGTTTAAATGCAGAAGTCTTTCATTCTTGTGTCTACCTTACCGGTAGTGTTCTTGCTTGCTCCTTAGCTGAAGTTTGGACTAGAGACTGTTCTAACTAAGTTAATGTGTTTTAGAGAGTTTTTTTTGTGCAAGTTACTCGTGGTTGCGTGTATGACTCGGCAACATATTTGTAACAAGCTGTAAATGGTGTTTTTAAGTGTATGTGCCTGTCCTATTATACAGTGGGGAAAAAAAGTATTTAGTCAGCCACTGATTGTGCAAGTTCGCCTACTTAGAAAAATGAGAGAGGTCTGTAATTTTCACTTCAACTATGAGAGACAAAATAAGAAAAAAAACAGGAAATCACATTGTAGGATTTTTAAAGAATTTAATTGTAAATAGAATTTTTTAATTGTAAAAAATTAATGTGGAAAATAAGTTAAAATTTGGGGGTCCAATAAAATTTTTTTTTTTTTGGGGGGCCACTTCAAAATACCCCGTTTTTTTTGGGGTAACATAAACCTTTTTTGTTGGGCAAAATGAAACAGAGGGTCCCAAACGTTTTCCTGGGCCAAGTCCTTTTTCCCCCAAGTTTTTTTGCAACACACTTAAGCTGGTTTTTTTTGGCCCCATTTTTTCCTCCATGCCCATATCTCCTCTAGAAACCAGTGAATTTTTGGGGCCAAAAAACACGAAAACCTTTTTTTTTTTCAAAACTCCCCCTCCACAAAAATTTTTTTTTTTTTCTATGTGGGGGTTTTGAAGGTTTTTTCTTGGGAGACCTTGGCCTTTTAGGGGCCCCCACTTTCCAGCCCTTGAAATGCTTTTTTTTTTAAGCGGAGCCCACTTCCTTCCCCCGTTGCCCGAGCCAAAGTGTGTTTTTGGGGGGAAATTCATTTTGTCCCCCCCCCCCCAATCCGCGCCCTGGAAAGACCCAAATCCCCCATGTTTTTTTCATCTTTTCATGCCCTTTTTCTCACTTGAAAATTTTTGGGAAAGGAAGGTGTTTTTTTGGCTTTTAAAAAATCACCCCTTCATGATCACAATTGGGTCCCTGTTTGTTTTTCCAATTCCTTTCTTCCCCCTTTAACCGGGATCAGTCCCGTCCCTGTTTTCCCCACCCTCTGCATAAAAACAGCCCAGAAAGGCCAAATTAAAAGTTTACAACCCCCTTGCCCCTTTTCACTAGGTTTTATGGTTGGGGGGTTTGTTTCTTTTGGGAAAATGCGACCTCCAAAGGCAAATCCGTTTTCCCCCTTTCCTCCAAGTTGAGTTTTTTTTTTTTTAAAAACCAAAAAAGTTTTTTTTTTCCCATTTTTTTTGGTTTTTCCCAAATCTGAAACCCCACAAATGGGGTTTATTCCTTCCCCCAATTTCCTTTCCTGGTCCTGGAAAATTTCATCCCACAATAGCCTCGCCTGCAAAAACTTCAAGAAAACCGGGCCCCCCCCCCCTGGACCAAAATTTGTAACTGGAATTTTTAGCAAAGGGGGACCCACGCCTGGCCCCAACAAAAACGGGGGCAAGAAATCTGAGTTTTCCCCCCCCCCCCTTTTTTTGCCGTAGTTTTTTGTGGTGGGGGGGGGGGGGTTTTTTTTTTTTTTTTTACTGGATTTGTTTAGCCTTTTGGTTTTTTCCTTTGTTCCCAGGTTCCCCCCCCTTCTTGGCAGGGTCATTCTCAGGTTCCCCCCTCCTCCCTCCCCGTGTTAGTTTTTGTGTTTTTTTTCTTGGAAAATTTTTTTTTTTTTTTTGCCTCCAAACCGTTTTTCTCAATTGAATCAATTTTTTTTTGACCCCCACCGGGAAATTTGGAAAAGAAATCTTGTTTGGGGCCCCCAGAAATCGAGGGGGAACCCAATTTGGGTTCAATTGGTCCTTTGGGTTTTTTCCGTCCCTTAACAAATTTTTGCTTCCCCCACAAAAAGTTTTTGGATTTTTTTTATTCAACAAAACCCCACCCTGCTTTGCCTATTTGTAGAAAATTCAACTCCCCTTTTCCCAGCCTGGTGGGGCAAGGGTTCACCTACAATTGTTTTTCTTCCCTGGGTGTTTTTTTTTTTCTTTTACATTCTTTCTTTTGGTCCCCCCCCCCCCTTTGGGCCAAAAATGGGTTTTGAGTTGTTTTTTTTTTGGGAGTCCCCCCCCCCCCCCCCTGACTGTGTTTTTTTTTTTGAGGCCTGGTTGGGACCCAGGTTGTCCCTTTTTTTTTATACAGAAAAAATAACAGGCCCAAACAAGTTTGCATTTTTTTTACTAGAACAGTGGGTAAACGAGTGGAGGACCAGAATGTTCCCCTGAAGAGAGTTGAAAAATTCTTGCCTTTTTTGTTTTTTTTTTTTGTTTGGTGGGTGACGTCAAAAATTCCTTATTTTTCCCCACCATGATTTTAACATTAAATTTCTTTTAAAAATCCCTACATAAATGAAAAATTTTTTTTGTCCCGCAGAAATTTTTTTTTTTTTTTTTTTTCTCCATTTTTTGTCCCCCTCTCAAGTTTTTGAAAAGTGGGTAACCTAATGAATTGAAAATTTACAGACCCAACTTTTTCATCTTTGTTAAGTTGGCGAAACTTGCACAATCAAGTTGGGGGTGGGGCTTTGGCCCTAAAATGCCCCCCCACTGGTAAAAGTTGTAGTGACCCCTTTTTTTTCTCATTTTGTCTCTCATAGTTGAAGTGTACCTATGATGAAAATTACAGACCACTTTCATCTTTGTAAGTAGGAGAACTTGCACAATCAGTGGCTGGCTAAATGCCCCACTGTATGTAGTACCCCTTCGTTTTTCTCCCCACTACCTGTATATTCTCTCAAATCTATAACTTATATAAACTGGTTCACATTCACTGGTTGAGTCTCTGTTTCATCTGGCTGATCTTCCGTGTTGTTCGTAATGCTGTCTATCAATGCATTTTTTGGCTTTCTTCAAACAAAGTGATCAGGTCCATCACACCATCCTCTTAAGTGTTATGGTTTTCCCCTACACAAGGTCGTAACAGTACATTACTCTATTTTCTATAATTATTCTGAATTTCAAAAAATTAAAAAAGGTTTAGCCTGTGTATAACAGTTTAGGCTTCCACTCGTGCTTTCAGTGGTATCTCTAACATATTTATGTAACGTTTACACAATTTTCTTGTGATAATAAACTTTATATTTACATTACAGTAGCATAAAAAAATGGTAATGTCTAGTCAGTGACCATTTAATGTAATGCGGTCATTAAATGGCACATAAGCTGTCATTGGGAAGAGAGTTTGAAGCACTAGACAGCTTTATTAGAGTTTGGGCACCATGGTCAGACACTCTGCTCCACCTGGCCAATAATTAGACGATCTCATAAGAGATTGTAATGATGTTCTCTAAAGGCTTTTACTATAAAGCAGATTGGCCAAGAAGGTCAGAGTTGAGCACCATGGTGTCCAGTTTGAGTGCATCATGAACACTGGTATTTAACTGAAATATAAAAGTGTTTGGGAGAGTATAATAGGTCAAAAAATAGCATGCACTACTGACATCTGAATTCACCAAGAAACACATCATGCACTACGAACATCTACCCACAGCAATTGTGAGATAATTTAGTAGTTATAACGCTAGCACATGAATCAACACACTCTGACTGACAGAAAACAGGGTTGCTAAAAAAATAGCTATGCATCATATAAAATTGGCAGCATATTAGGTACACCTGTGCTGTAGGTACTTTATTAATCTTTTTATCAGAACCTAGTGTTTGTTGGCCCAATTTCCAATAAACGTTACCAATAAAGAATATAAAAGGACCACTGCTGGCCAGACATAATTTGTAGGGCTACATGCCTTAGGCAAAGCAAAGTGGTTGGGAATTTTAAAATCTCAATGGTATTGGGCCAATTCATTACACACGCTTAAAAAAATATTGGCACCTCTGGTTAAAAAAAGGTTATTAACATATCTTTATGGTTAATTACCTTAAGAAAATAAAATTCTAGGAAATTTCTTAAACCCTTACTGATATACTTGTTTCACAAATACTGGCATATCAGCATTAAGTATGCTGTGCTACTTCTTTTTGTCAACATAACAGCACTAACTCTATAACACTTGATGAGACTGGAGAATACAGATAGGAATTTGAGACACGCCTCAATACAAAATCTGTCCAGAATCCTGGACTACTTGTTGTACTGGGGCACACGCAAATTTTAGAACCGGTCAAACACATTGTAGGGGCACAACATTTACATTTACAGCATTTAGCAGACGCCCTTATCCAGAGCGACTTACAATTGATACAGTCTTATAATCCAAGCAATTGTGGGTTAAGGGTCTTGCTCAAGGACCCAACAGTGGCAGCTTTGGCTGAGGTGGGATTTGAACCCTGGACCTTCTGGTTCATAGTCCTGCACCTTAACCACTAGGCCACCACAGGCCTATACAAAAAATACATTATATAAAAATATTATATAAAAATACATTACATAGGTACATTAAACATGAAATAGATTTGATTTGATAGAAGTGATTTAACACTAATGTGGGTGTTATGCTGACATGGAAGAGAAATGAAGAACAAATGAACATTAAATATTTTTTTATTAATCACAAATGTTGTTTATGCTAATGTAACTGATGTCTTTGGTGGTTTAATGAATGCTTTAGTGGTCTAACATGTACTTTTGTCATTGAGCTGATACGTCTTTCCTGGTCCTTTACCTGACATGTAACCCCATATTATAAATGAGTGGGGAAATGTGATTAATTTTGTCAAGAAGTCATCTTTTTGGCACCAGTCAAAGTTCCAGCATCATCTCCAAGGCAAATGCACATTTGTGATACAACGGTAAATATCATTTTGATTATCATCCACCCTCCATGATCGCTTCTCTTTAGCCCACTGTCACCTTGTTTTCTTCTGTTTAGTTGTTAATGCTGGATTTCGTTTGGCTTTTCTATATGTAAATCTCTTCTATATGTAAACTTTCTTACAGTTCTGTGAAAAATACTGACTTCTAGTTATGTCCATTTGCTTTCCTTTGTGTTGTTGTGCATTGTCAGTTTTCAAGGAATGCTGCTTTATGAGTTTTCTATCCTGTCACCTTGACATCTTACTTGGCCTACCCATATGTTGTCCTGTTATAACCTTCCCATTTTTGTTTATTTTGATTTCCTCCTTGAAGGAGTTTTGTTATCCTTTCCATTGTTTCAACTGACAACTCTCTTGTTGGGGCCATGTTTGCCAACTCCAACAACTTGTTAAGGTTTGTAAGCACCTGTTTTTAACAGAATAATTGGCATTTTTAAACTTGTGTCTGTATTTGATTTAGAAAAATTTCAAGGTGATTCCATATTTCTTCCTCAACATGGACTGATGCCATCTTTTCTTTCTCTAGGTGATCTGGAAAAATATGCCGTTAGTTTTGATACAGTGGTACCTCGGTTCTCAACCACCTTGGAACTCGTCGAATTCAGTTCAACGCATTTTGACTAGAATAATGTGTCTCAATTCTTGTCGTTTGCTTGGTACTTGGTGGACTTGCTTAAACTTGATTCGCTCCAGCTGAAACTTAATTCATGATTCACAAATCACGATTCAGTGACTCAGTCTCACAATAGCTCTTTCCCAGTGAAGATCAGCACTGTTTATCATGTTTTCTTTATTGCTACATCTACAGTACTATGTTCTTAGTGCAAATAAGTAACCTAAAAAGTTTAATTATTAGAGTCAACCGAAATGGAAATCCTGTCCTGAATCTCCAGAACACAGGCTGAGCAATTAGCAGCTATGGTAGCGCCGATGAATAGAGTAAGTAAGGTTTCACATTCAATCCATTACACACTAAATTACATTAGTAGAGATTTTTCAACACTTTATTATAAAATAAGCTTTGTGCTAATGATTTTGGCCAACTGCAGATTAATGTAGGTGTGTTAAACATTCATTTATCATTACTTATCATCATATCCTTTCCACATCTCCGCTATGATACACTATAGACAGCTCTACCAAACACTCATTAAACTCCTCAGTTCATGATACATTTAACTTACGATGGATTTGTTGGAACATATCCCCATCATAAATCAGGGAGCACCTGTACAAAGCAACTCCATTAATGCACATAGAGTGGTGCTTGAAAGTTTGTGAACGCTTTAGAATTTTCTATATTTCTGCATAAATATACCTAAAACATCATCAGATTTTCACACAAGTCCTAAAAGTAGATAAAGAGAACCCAGTTAAACAAATGAGACAAAAATATTATACTTGGTCATTTATTTATTGAGGACAATGATCCAATATTACAAATTAGTGAGTGGCAAAAGTATGTGAACCTTCGTTTTCAGTATCTGGTGTGACCCCCCTGTGCAGCAATAACTGCAACTAAACGTTTCCTGTAACTGTTGATCAGTCCTGCACACCGGCTTGGAGGAATTTTATCCCATTCCTCCGTACAGAACAGCTTCAGCTCTGGGATGTTGGTGGGTTGGTGGGTTTCCTCACATTAACTGCTCACTTCAGGTCCTTCCATAACATTTCGATTGGACTTTGACTTGGCCATTCCAAAACATTAACCTTATTCTTCTGTAACCATTCCTTGGTAGAACGGCTTGTGTGCTTAGGGTCGTTGTCTTGCTGCATGACCCACCTTCTCTTGAGATTCAGTTCATGGACAGATGTCCTGACATTTTCCTTTAGAATTCTGTGATATAATTCAGAATTCATTGTTCCATTAATGATGGCAAGCCGTCTTGGCCCAGATGCAGCAAAACAGGCCCAAACCATGATACTACCACCACCATGTTTCACAAATGGGATAAGGCTCTTATGCTGGAATGCAGTGTTTTCCTTTCTCCAAACATAACGCTTTTCTTTTAAACTAAAAACCAAAATAGGTCTCATCTGTCTACAAAACATTCTTCTAATAACCTTCTGGCTTGTCCACGTGATCTTTAGCAAACTGCAGACAAGAAGTTGGAGAACATTTTGGAGAACAGTGGCTTTCTCCTTGCAACCCTGCCATGCACATCATTGTTGTTCAGTGTTCTTCTGATGATGGACTCATGAACATTAACATTAGCCAATGTGAGAGAGGCCTTCAGTTGCTTAGAAGTTACCCTGGGGTCCTTTGTGACCTCGCCAACTATTACAAGCCTTTCTCTTATAGTGATCTTTGTTGGTCGACCACTCCTGGGGAGGGTAACAATGGTCTTGAATTTCCTCCATTTGTACACAATCTGTCTGACTGTGGATTGGTGGAGTCTAAGCTCAGCTATCAGTAAATAAGCAGGAAATTCTACAGAGTTTGAACTAAAGGACATCATATCCCTTACTCGGGAATCGTGTGTGTGTGTTGTGTAGAGCGTACTTGTCTCGGCACTTCAGCAATGCGTCATCTGCAATCACTTTAAGATTGATGAGCTTATCCCCTCTGTAAAATCCATCTGAGACAACAAACAGAAAAAAAGGAATTGTTACTTCTATAAAGCCAGTTTTGTAAATGTGAGCAAATAATGAACGTGAGACAGACAGAGCACAAACATTTTATTCATTAATTAATTAAGATTTATTCCTTAATAAGTGAAAATGGCTAAAGATTTTGCTCTTGAAGAACCTTCACATAAAAGGTCATTCATATGATACTCATTAATTATATGAAGTGGGAAAGGGTTTGAAGTGAAAATGAAAAATTCATCCTTTGTTGAAAGAAGCAAGACCCTAGACCAAACCAGACCTGAATGACAGGGGTCAAAATTGGAAAAATACATTAATATAATAATAATAATACTATGTATGTAAGGCAAAAATAATACACCAACTACAGTACTGTGGCTTAGGCCACCATTAGACTTGTTGTTTCAGCAATGGTATAGTCGCCATATATAACATATTGTCAATGAATGGACCAAGAAACTTCAAACTTGAATCTGTCACTCCATAATACTCTGGTCCACTGATCTTCATTCCAGTCATTGTGAGCTTTAGCATATCTTAGCCTTTTCACCCTTCCAAGAAACAGATTTCTTGGCTCCTACCCTCTGAAAAAGACCATTCCTGATCAAGCTTCTCCAGACTGTAGAAGGGACAAGTATAAGTTGTTTTTGTGGTTGTTTTCAGTTTTTATACTGCATACAAATTCCCTGTGTTTTCTGGTTGTATGCTAATAAAGAGACTGAGAAAATATTATATATGGTCATTATACCAATCTAAAACAATGGTATATCTAATCTAATAGTGGCCTAAGACTTTTGCACAGTACTGTATATCATGTTATTGGGCATATCTAATAAAGATGCACCAACTCCAACTTTATGACAGCAGACCTATTTTATCTATTGTATAGTTCACTGATTAGCATGTGTAAGCACAATTAGCTGAGTTTTATCAGTTTTACTTTGGAATACACTATCAAGTATTCTATGCATAAACGCTAACACCATATTTAATAGATTTTATTTTTGTCTGTTAACAAGTGGGGTAAAACCCCTGTATGCCTAAGTATGGATACACATGGTCCTGTCTTTATTTCATGATATTTTAAATTGTATGAACATTGCAATATACCTGATGTTTTCATACTGCATTAGTCACACACTGAGAAAGATAAACTTGACAACAGCCTCCATAAAAAAGACTTTGAGATATGAGCCACAAGCGATTTCTCAGAGTCTCCTTGGATTAATTTATGACTAAAGTACACAATTGTGGCCTATTAAATCTATGTATTCAGCATGATCTACACTAGGAAAAGTGATACTTGACTCTGTGACAAACAGACAAGCTCTTTTAAATTAATATTACACATTAACCTATTAAATATTGTCATATCATGAAACAAAACTTTCATAACCAACAGAAATTTTAACAACTTTAATAACAACTTCACTGGATGCTTTACGTTCGCTTTATGTTTACAGCAAATGTACCTATGAATGCATACACATTAGTTATGAATGATCCTTTTAACCCCTAGAGTGTGTAGTTAATAAATATTATTCATTACAAGAGTAATTCATTGAATATAATTAATTACAAAAGTGAGGAATGTAGGAATGGTCCTGTCAGCAGGTCCTTAGAGTTTTAAGAGGTAATGGCTTAGTATTTCCACTGAACTGTGAAACCTAACAATCCAGTGCTCATTACAAACGGTGATTAAATTACTAGAAAATACACATACAGTGGAGCCCCAGAATTCGAACACTTCTTTACTCAAGCAATTCCAACAAAGAACAGTCGGTTTAAATTTTTTTGCCCCCAAATTCAAACAAAAATTCAGACTGCGAACAAGGGCACCCTAAATAAACTCAATGGTGCGATTTTCCAAAGACAATGCCCGAAATCCAGTCCAGTCGGTGGCGATGATGCACCAGTACGGTACGCCAATCGCCATAAAACCCTATTATATTAAAACACCACTAATACTATATTATGTACAGTGGGGCAAAAAAGTATTTAGTCAGCCACTGATTGTGCAAGTTCTCCTACTTAGAAAAATTAGACAGGTCTGTAATTTTCATCATAGGTACACTGTGAGAGACAAAATGAGAAAAAAATCCAGGAAATCACATTGTAGGATTTTTTAAGAATTTCAATTGTAAATCATGGTGGAAAATAAGTATTTGGTCACCCACAAACATGCAAGATTTCTGGCTCTCACAGACCTGTAACTTCTTCTTTAAGAAGCTCTTCTGTCCTCCACTCTTTACCTGTATTAATGGCACCTGTTTGACCTCGGTAATCTGTATAAAAGACACCACTGTCCACAGCCTCAAACAGTCAGACTCCAAAAACCTCAACCATGGCCAAGACCAAAGAGCTGTTGAAGGACACCTGGAAGAAAATTGTAAGACCTGCACCAGGCTGGGAAGAGTGAATCTACAATAGGCAAGCAGGTTGATGTGAATAAATCAACTGTCTGAGCAATTGTACAGACATTGATTATCTCCCTCGATCTGGGGCTCCACGCAAGATCTCATCCCATGGGGTCAAAATGATTATGAGAACGGTGAGCAAAAATCCCAGAACTACACGGAGGGTACCTGATGAATGACCTGCAGAGAGCTGGGACCAAAGTAAACAAAGCTACCATCAGTAACACCCCACTACACCGAGAGGGGACTCAGATCCTGCAGTGCCAGGCGTGTCCCCCTGCTTAAGCCAGTACATGTCCAGGCCCATCTGAAGTTTGTCAGAGAGCATATGGATGATCCAGAAGAGGATTGGGAGAATATCATGTGGTCAGATGAAACCAAAATAGAACTTTTTGGTAAAAACACAACTGGAGGAAGAAGAATGCTGAGTCGCATCCCAAGAACACCATACCTACTGTGAAGCATGGGGGTGGAAACATCATGCTTTGGGGCAGTTTCTCTACAGAAAGGAACAGGACGACTGATCCGTGTTAAGGGAAGAATGAACGGGCCATGTATCATGAGATTTTAGGTCAAAACCTCCTTCCATCAGTGAGAGCATTGAAGATGGAACGTGGCTGGGTCTTCCAGCATGACAATGATCCCAAACACACCGTTCGGGCAACAAAGGAGTGGCTCCGTAAAAAGCATTTCAAGGTCCTGGAGTGGCCTAGCCAGTCTTCAGACCTCAACCCCATAGAAAATGTGTGGAGGGAGTTGAAAGTCTGTGTTGCCCCAAAACATCACTGCTCTAAAGGAGATCTGCATGGAGGAATGGGCAAAAATACCAGCTACAGTGTGTGCCAACCTGGTGAAGACTTACAGGAAACGTTTGACCTCTATCATTGCCAACAAAGGTTACATTACAAAGTATTGAGTTGAACCAAATTTCTTGACCAAATACTTATTTTCCACTATGATTTACAATTAAATTCTTTAAAAATCCTACAATGTGATTTCCTGGGTTTATTTTTTCTCATTTTGTCTCTCATAGTTGAAGTGTAGCTATGATGAAAATGACAGACCTCTCTCCTTTTTCTAAGTAGGAGAACTTGCACAATCAGTGGCTAAATAAATACTTTTTTGCCCCAATGTATATGTGTAGTATATCAGTCTGCACGTGCGAATTCAGACACTCCTTCAGTCCTTCAGAGAAGACGTGCGGAAACTGGCTATAAAGATTCACTTTATTTTCACTTATTTCATGTCTTTATATTTCAATTATTTCATGTTCTTATTGAATATTATTATTATTATATTACACTGCTTTGCTTTATTCATGCTATTAATCATTAATTACATATGAATGTAGGCGTTTGAAAGTCCAGAACGGATTAATCCTAATTACATTAGTTCTTATGGGGAAATTTGATTCTGACAATTGAGTTCAAACAGCCTTCTGGAACCAACTAAGTTCGATTCTGAGGTTCCACTGTACTGTATACAAACTAGAGAACTAAACGGGTAAAATTAAATATTAAAGTATAACAGGTTTACATGCACTGTAATGTTGCACTGAGTGGCAAACGTTGCACAATTAGACATTAACAATAAAAAATGATGTCAAATGATAAGTCCAGGATATTTGAGGACAAAAAGGACATAAGCAGTGCACAAGCTAGACTGAAGGGTAAGTGGCGTGAAAACAAAAACCCATAAAAAGAAACTGCTTCAAAAAGGTACTTAAGAAAATGACTTGGCAAGTTGATCTGGCAAGTTCTGTAATCATTGCAAATGCAAGAGAGGTCCTTACATAGTTTCCTGGCCACTCCTGGACTAGGTGAGTGAGATTTCGACAACATTATTGATAGAGAGATCTCAACTATTATATATTAGTATAGCGGTACAATAAGCATCATTCACATTTTATGTAATTAATGTCATGTTCACATTAAGTACATTATGACACAGGTTACATGAACATTTAGTCACATATACTGGCATGCTCTACGGAAGAAGCAGTGCCATCTGTAACAGTTATGCAGTGACTAATTTGAGTGTACAAACACAGCTTGGCAAAGAGGAAGGACACCCGACAAACTACAGCACTGTACAGAAGGTTGAGCTCTTTTGGAAAACAAAGTTCTACGTGGGTTTCACATATATCAAATGTTTTCTTCTTACACATGTGAACCTGAATTTGCTTTTGTACTAATTGTACCAAGAATTACAATGTTTATTTCTAAATGACCTTGATTTAACACACAACAATTTGAAAAGCATTATATTAAGATCAGGCCAGTGTTTAATATAGGGGTTTGTAGTTGTAGCTTTGCAGCTGCTGGAGCTAATCTGAAAGCCACATGAAGTTTGAAGGTCTGTAGCGACTGACTCTGCAGAAAGTAGGTGACCTCTGTCCACTATGCGCCTCAGCATCCACAGACCCTGCTCTGTCATTTTACGTGACCTACCACTTCGTTGCTGTCCTTCCCAATCGCTTCCACTTCATAACACCACTGACCGCTGACTGTGGAATATTTAGTAGCGAGGAAATGTCATAACTGGACTTGTTGCACAGGTGGCATCCTATCACAGTACCATGCTGGAGTACATTGAGCTCCTGAGAGTGACCCATTCTTTCACAAATGTTGGTAGAAGCAGTCTGCATGCCTAGGTGCTTGATTTTACACAGCTGTGGCCATGGAAGTAACACCTGAATTCAATTATTTGGATGGGCGAGTGAATACTTTTGGCAATGTAGTGTATACATAAGCTTGTATGTAAAATGTAAGCTTATTTGGCTTTATGAATGTTTTATATTTACTTTGATGGAAAAGCTATACACGTCCTACATTTCCAGTACTACAGAATCAGTTATTCTTAACATAATGAATAGACAGCATATTACATACGTTCGGTATAATTACTGCAGCGTTTCACAAAATTAACAAACACTTTGATAGCAAATACTAAAAATATCCATTATATTGTAACAAAGTAGAGCAGTGTTGAAACTAAACACTGTTTCCTTAGGACTAACTAGATGACTAATCGATTTTGAAAATATGGACTTTTGTCCATTTCTAGTCCATTTCCTTTCTTGAAAGAAAGCCACAAGTGAACCAGTGCCAATTCTAGACAGAAAATATATTCACAAAAGAAGTAAAGATTACAGGCAGCACTTGCTTTAAGCAGTATAGTGTGGGGAACTGACACAAAAATGACCACTAATCATCTAGATGAACTGTATATGAAATTTCTTACCAGCGGTAATCAGTAGAGAACATTGAGAATCTATTATTCTTTCACACAGTGATTCAGCCGAAAAGCCTGCAAACTAGATCAAGATAAATGTTACTTCAATGAATGATAACTTTGTGCATCAGTGCATCCATAATTCATTTGATATTCAGGAAGGAAACTCTTACACTAATACAAAATGTACCGGAATTGCTGAAAAAGCACCACAACTACTGGGTGTAACGATACATCCTGCTCACCATCAATTTGATTCGCGGTATTAAGGTCACAATTAAATTTTCTCACAATTACTGATTTTATATATATATATTACATTTATATATTATAAACATTTATATATTATATATTATTTAAACAAATACATTTTAGTCCTCTGCAATGAAAAGAAATTATTAGAAGCAGAGGTTTTAAATTGTAAACAAAATGCTCTATTAAAGCTTCAACCTATCTTAAATACCCAAGTGAAAAGAAGAATAACCATTCAAAATACTTATCTTATATAAAAATATAAACAAATAACTTTAGTCCTTTGCAATTAAAATTGAAATTGAGAATGAAACATGGGTCTGTGAGAACGATGTACGATGTCCCTCTGGTGTTCAAAAATGCAACTGCATTACATGGCGTAAATGAGAACTAGCGTTGGCCATTTGCATTTTATTCCGATTCCGATTCTTCTTATCAATTCCGGTTCTTATCGATTCCAATTTTAAATTCTAAAATGGTGAAAAAAATGTGTGAAATTTTATATATATTTTTTTAGATTTCAACTTTTTTTATATTTCAAATCACTTTACATTAAACCCTACTATACATAAAAAGCTTAATGTACTAAAGTAGTGACCTAGAAACACCAAACTTCTCCCAAATACTGATCATAAGTACTCTCTACAGCTAGATGGGAAGAAAAAAGCTTAACTTTAAAATTAGTACATTCCTTTCGGATCACAGGTTCATCATTACAGCAGTAGAGATTACCTATCAATAGTAGTAACTGAGAGAAGTTTTGTTTTCTTAGGTCATGGTTTGAGTACATTAAGCCACATAAAGCTTTGTTCACATTAAGCATTTTAGACTGGCCTAACTGTGCTAACGCAGCACTTATGCTAGGAGACCGCAGTCCATCAAACACATTTTTGCATCACAATGTATCATTACACCTGTAACCACAACCATCTTGAGTAAGTGTGATATACTCTATACATCCCTGTGTTCTGACAAATGCATGCCAAGTTACTAAAAATATGAAACACATCACATAAAATATGACCAAAAAAAAAAACGCACCACAATAGAATGCACAGCTCCTATTCTGGCACAAGCCAACATAGCCACCACCAGTTCAACCACCATGGGCATGTAGATGGACACGCGATCTCCCTTCTTTACACCTGCAGGACAGAGAATGTTGTTGGATTTGCCCAGCTGTTCCAAGTTCCCAAAATTTGCCAGTACTAATTACAAATCTGGTGTACCTTGTGACTTGAGAACATTGGCAAACTTGCACACTTGCTCTAATAGCTCTCTGTAGGTCATAGTCTTATCATCTCCAGGCTCATTTCCCTCCCTAAGGAAAAAAAAAACAAAAAACAATAAGGCACAACCATATTATGAGTCAGATAAGATTTAGAGTAAGACTTGTCCAAACAGTTACTGGCAAAAGGACAAGCGGCACATTACTAGCCTCACTAAACATGTCCTGCATGCCATAGCCAGCTCTGATAACATTTTACCAACAAGGGCTCATAACGTGTACACTGCCAAGTGATCCGTAAATAGAAACTTATCCTTGAATGTCCTTCCACAAGACATGTCAAATTTGAGAGGAAAAGAAAGAGTCAAGCCACAGTGTGTAAAGAGAACCAGTTTCCATAAACATTCTGTTACCTGACATATTTACCTTTAATATGTCTGTGTCACTCGCTTCAAGGTGACATTTCAAACATCTGTTCACTAATGATTCTGTGCACATGTTAAAAGTCTCCCTACATAGCTGGATCTTCCAGAAGCTTATACGCATGTCCTCGATTCTGACAGAGCAGGAAGAAATGCAGTCAAAAGGTCACAACAGCAACGTTTCAGGCTGAACTCCTGTTTTGCAATATCTAGCCATTGAGAATTGCAAAACTGATCTTACGCAAGATGCAAGAACGGAACACCTCCCAATACTTCTGTTCACTTTCTACACACTTTTCCTGGCAAGGGTCACAGTAGCTACATTTACAGCATTTAGCAGACGTCCTTATCCAGAGCGACTTACAATTGGTACAATCTTACAATCCAAGCAATTGTGGGTTAAGGGTCTTGCTCAAGGACCCAACGGTGGCAGCTTGACAGATGTGGGATTTGAACCCTGGACCTTCTGGTCCAGAGTCCAGTGCCTTAACCACTAGGCTACCGCTAGGCTACCACAGTCCCACTACTACCAGTACCACTACTACCAGCTAGTACCACCCACTACTAGCTACCAATACATTAAACCAATATGAATCCAACATGACTGTTGCTGAGAACCTTTGTTACTTAATAAATTAAACACTCAGTTGTCCACTTGCTTTGTGGAACAACACAAACTCTAGTAACTGACTGGTGATTCGTTCAGATTTTGGGCATATTTCAGGAAATTTGCACTTGCGATGCAAATAATAGGGTCAGCTTTTCTTTTGGTTTATTAATTTCAGAGACGATCGTCAGTGTAACCATACACGAGTATGCGCCCTTTAATGTCTGCATTATGTTCTGTGGAACAGGATGTTAACCGAAATGGACGTTGACCAGACATTACCATAGTCGCATTTTTAGGCTACTGTAATGTAAATATAAATGGACCATATGCAGTAAGACAAGCCCAAATCATAACAATACCACCACCATGTTTCACAGATTGCATAAGGTTCCATTACAGAGTATTACACTGCAGACTATAGTATTACACACCTTGCTCTTGGGGTGATCGTTGTTGGTTGATCACTCCTGAATTTCCTCAA
Source organism: Ancistrus triradiatus (assembly GCA_025084515.1). Lineage (NCBI taxonomy): Eukaryota > Metazoa > Chordata > Actinopteri > Siluriformes > Loricariidae > Ancistrus > Ancistrus triradiatus. The sequence goes on along the minus strand of JAJAGP010000238.1, from coordinate 519,600 downwards.
TTTGTACACAATCTATCTAACTGTGAAATGGTGGAGTTCAAACTGTTTCTAGATGGTTTTGTAACCATTTCCAGCATGATAACCATCAACAACTCTTTCTAAGGTCGTCAGAAATTTCTTTTTTCCATGATACACTTCCACAAATGTGTGTTGTGAAGATCAGATTTTGAAAGATCCCTGTCCTTTAATTACAACAAGGCGTCCTCTCCCACCTGATCATCCCACTGATTGAAAACACCTGACTTCACGTTTAAAATTATCCGCTAATCTTGGAGGTATGAATCATTTCTCAAAATAGAATCATTTTCCCTCAATAAATAAATGACTAAGTACAATATTTTTGTCACACTTGTTTAATTGGGTTCTCTTTATCTGCTACGTTTTAGGTTTTATTGACTCAGAAATATAGAAGATTCGAAGGGGTTCATCAAGACTGAAAAGAGTAGACAATTAGTCTTATACCTGTTAAAAATGTAAAAAAAAAAAAAAAAAACAGCTTTCTAAGTGCAGAGATAATAATACAGAAAATAAAATTCATACACACACTCACCAGTAAAAAGCCACTTTGTCTCCAAGCTTCCTGTCATGGACATTGCGATCCAGAACATTGTAGCAGATGTTTGTGGTGGCTCCTTCCATGCACCTTACATAAATTTCCCCCTGTGTCACGTCGAAGTTGTAGTCCATAAACTGATCTGTGTGCTTGGTTTTCCAGAAGAAGTCTTTGGCGACATCTCCCCAAAACTCTGGATAAAAAGAGAGCAGGATTTAAAAAAAAAACTCAGCTGATAATATCTCTTGTCAGTCCCAGCCAATTATCATTATCATTATACACTATGATAATATACAGTACAGTGGTACCTGATGAGTATCAAGCAATTTCTTCCCATAAGGAATCATTTAAATTGAATGAATCCGTTCCAGACCCCCAGAAATTCCACACTGTATAAGGCATCATATGCATTAATGGAGTTGTATTGTATTGTGTTAATGGAGTTGCTCCCTAAATTGTGAAGTTCCAACAAATCCATCATAAGTTAGATGTATCATGAACCAATGAGTTCAGTTTGGTAGATCTGTCTATACTGTTATCACAGCAAAGCCCATGATAGATAATGATAAGTTTGTTTGTTTATTTGTTTAATTTGTTTATTTAATGTCGCTATCAGCATCAGTGGCCATTTCAGTGACACACCCAAGGTTACACCTACACACAAGTTTGCATATATTTACTAGTCATATATTTACACTCACGTCAATGGCAATTTAGCGTAACCAGTTAACCTAACACACATGTCTTTGGACTGTGGGAGGAAACCAGAGCACCCAAGGTAAACCCACATGGACACACTGAGGACACGCAAACTCCACACAGAAAGGACCCAGACCACTCAACCCTGGGACTGAACCCAGGATCTTCTTGCTGTGAGGCGGTGGTGCTACCCACCAAGTCACCGTGCCAACCCCATTAATTATAAGTAAGTTAATGTTTAAAACACTTACATTAATGTACAGCTGGCCAAAATAATTAACACAAGGCTTATTTTATAATAAAGTGTAGAAAATCTCATGCAACTTAGTGAGTAATGGATTGAAAGTGAAATGTGAAAGCAAAACACTTACTCTATTGGTGAACTCAGGGCGCTAGCATAGCTGCTAAGTTAATTGCAGCCTGTGTTCTGGAGCATTCAGTTCCTGTTTTGCTTTTGCTTCGCTCTCATAAACTAACCTTTTTAGGACCCATGGAGACTTGTATGCACTTGGAATACAATACTGTAAACGACACCATAAACACAGAGGATATCTTCTCTGAGCAAGCGCTATTGTGAACCTGAATCAATATGTACTGAGTCGTGAATCATGAATCGTCAGTCGCGCGGCTCGACTCAAGTTTAAGCAAGTGCGCCAAATACCGAGCAAACGACGAGAACCGAGCCAAATTTTTCTAGTCAAAATGTGTTGAGAACCGAATTTGACGAGTTCCGAGGTGGTCGAGAACCGAGGTACCACTGTATAAATGAAACTCCTCAGTTTACGATAAATCCAACTAAGGATAGTAGCACCACAGGAACTCTCAGTATGACACCCTCATAGGAATGATCACCTCTAGAGTTGATAACCTTCCTTTACAGCCCTCCTAAAACTATGACTAAGCCACAGTGTGTGTGTGTGTGCGCACTTCAGGAGGTTCTTGGACTGTACACTGTCAGATCATATCAGTTGTAAGTCTGTCTAGATAACGGTGTCTGTGAAATGCAAAACGTAAATACTTTTGTATTAACTTTTAAGTGTCCTCAAACTATTTTTTATATAGTGCATACAGTGTATTAGTTCACTTTAAAGCTTTACTCTTGCCGTCTGCTCACTGTGATTATGTTTTAATTCAACAGTCTCGGTAGTTGGAAAAGGTAAAGGGGCGTGACATCAATGGCTCAGGTTGCTTTCAAATCTTTAAGTGTCAGATTTATGCATAGATTTAAACCATTAAAGCGTGACATGCTGAAACCGAAGAATAATGAATTGAAAGGAGCATTACCGTCTGGAGATTCGACCGATTTGATGTAGAGCTCTTTATATTTCTCAAAGCTGCCTATGTGAGCTTTCTTCTTGAGCTCGTCGGGGGCGTGCAGCACCTCTTCACTGGGGGCTGTATCGGGGAGCATCCTGCCGGTCCAGCGATCCTCTGGGAAGCACTGATCAACGCTTTTATTGACTTTTCCTCGCCGATCCTCACCCAGTTGTGCAAGGGAGGGCAGCGTGTGTGTGTGTGTGTGACAGAGAGGCTAGTAGCTAGCTCACTTCCTACAGTTCCGTGCCTAAACGTGTCCGATTATGTGTCTCAATAACTTCCGCGTATACACGTTCCCACAAATCCGGATCGGAGTCTAACCGAACAGAGTCAGACCACGAGAGCACAATCGTGTTTATAAACACATTTAGAACACATCATCTAGACATCTAACTCTAATTTTAAAAATCTGCTATTTCGCCCACAATGGTACAATCATCATTTGCGGTGTTAATGAAAAGCTTTGAATTACAAATAGCTGATCCAAGAGATCGGTCTATATTTAATACCAGATCATGCATCGATACTTGAAAGATATTTATAGCTGTTTCTTTTTTTGTTGCGCTTCAGTTAGAATGTCAAGTGCACCAACAAAACGCGAACAAACAAGTATCAGCCCTTCCGCATGAAACTGATTACAGCAGAACGGACAAATGCAAACCAATATTTACTGAGTTCAGTGAGATAAATAAACTAAATCCACCAAACCTTTTGTTTAGCCCTGTGCAGCAAGACAAGACGCGACAGGGACAGGGGGCGGGCTCCGAGCTCGCCCTGCCCTCTGATAGGAGGAAAGGCGTCCAATCATCACTTAAAACTGAGCAGAAGTTCAAATTCAAGAAAGCTCCCAAGTAATGCGTTACACACGACTTCCTGCAAATAGTAAACAAAAGCATTGTTTTACAGGTTCTTTTCCATTGCCAAAACACCCGTTCTGTAGTCCCATCATCTTTTCCCCTCCAACCCTAAACATAAACCTAAAAACTCAAACTCTTTTCTCCAAAATGCATCTCTGTTTTTCAAAACAGATGAATCAAAACCATGTGAACTTTGTTCAAAGTCAAATTTTGTCATCAAAACGCACAAAAAATGCCTTAAATATACGCCACTTTATGACGTACACTTCCATGATTCTACACTCATTGTTCATTTTTTTCATGTATTTACAATGGGGCAAAAAAGTATTTAGTCAGCCACTGATTGTGCAATTTCTCCTACTTAGAAAGATGAGAGAGGTCTGTCATTTTCATCATAGGTACACTTCAACTGAGAGACAAAATGAGAAAAAATCCAGGAAATCACATTGTAGGATTTTTAAAGAATTCAATTGTAAATTATGGTGGAAAATAAGTATTTGATCTATAACAAAAGTTCAATTCAATACTTTGTAAGATAACCTTTGTTGGCAATGACAGAGGTGAAAGTCCCTCCACAAATTGTCTATGTTATTGAGGTCTGGAGACTGACTAGGCCACTCCGGAACCTTCAAATGCATTTTACAGAAATGCTTTTTACGGAGCCACTTCTTTGTTGCCCGAGTGGTGTGTTTGGGATCATTGTCATGCTGGAAGACCGAGCCACGTTCCATCTTCAATGCTCTCACTGATGGAAGGAGGTTTTGGCTTAAAATCTCACAATCCATGGCCCCGTTCATTCTTCCCTTAACACGGATCAGTCGTCCTGTCCCCTTTGCAGAAAAACATGTTTTAGACCCCCATGCTTCACAGTAGGTATGGTGTTCTTGGGATGCAACTCAGCATTCTTCTTCCTCCAGTTGAGTTTTTACCAAAAAGTTCTATTTTGCTTTCATCTGACCACATGATATTCTCCCAATCCTCTTCTGGATCATCCATATGCTCCCTGGCAAACTTCAGACGGGCCTGGACATGTTCTTGCTTAAGCAGGGGGACACGCCTGTGTGTGTGTGTGTGTGTGTGTGTGTGTGTGTGTGTGTGGTGTGTGGTGTGTGTGTGTGTTGTACAGACTGGACGACAGAGGGTGAAAAGTTGAAGTTATTTGCTGATACTTAAAAGGGTGTGGCTGGCGATTAGGTGATTGACAGCTATGGTTGTGTTGATTGACAGCTCATTCTGACGATCACAGGACGTGAACGCGCTCTTAAGCCAGACATACACTTGTTTTTGGAAGTGTTGTTCTTCGGTGATACCTCATACTGCATTAAATACTCAAATACATTTGAATCATTCATCGTGTAAGGAGAAAGCCTGTGATTCATAAGCTGACACTGTACAAAAACAGTCGTTCCGACTGACATGCTGCGACGTGGGTGCTCACTGCACGTGAAACGCAGCGCCTAGACAAGACTTCTGTTTACATATAAGCACTCAGTTCAGCAGAATATGGCACAATGTATATCAAAACGTTGTTATAGGGCATAGTTTTTCTAACTTGTGCCACGCTGTGCGCTTTAATTCAACGAGAAAAGGACAATCTGGGAAGACGTGGAGAATACGGTTTGTCCATTTTACAGAGTAGGGGTATCCATAGCATTCTCAACTCGCTCTGTGTATACTTTGTGAGTCAGACTGCTCACTCGGAGATCGTTTGGGCAGTTAATCAGGCATCACTTCCCCTCTTACACTGCATGACAAACGTCAGTCGATCGAGCTAAAGTTCGGACCGATCCTGAAATTCGCTCGGCTACGACCAAATCGGGCTAAAACCGCATAGTGTATGTCTTTAACTTCTTAACTTCCTTCTTAAGGTCATTCATTTGAGCCGTCATCGGCTAGCAGTTTATTTAGGAAATTCCGATGAACAGTGCAGTCAATCACAATGCGCACCCCAGGTATAAAACCGAGAAGTGGGCGTAATCTAACGCGTGTGGTCGGGGGTTTGGGCGGAGATTACGTCCCGCCTAGTCTCTACTGCGCTTGCTCTGGCTGCAATTTGCATCTTCTGCGCAAGCGCATCCAATATGTCAGCGCCCCGGCGGTCATCTTGGTGGCGTCAAAAATTCACAATGGGTTTCAAAGGCTTACCATCCATATATACAGTCTATGATTTTATCGGTACCACTTACCACATAGAATTTGTACTTATACAGTTATAAACTGTAGTCCATCTGTTTCTCTACATACTTTGTTAGTGATTTGGAAATACAAATATGTGTCTATAGTGGGGCAAAAAAGTATTTAGTCAGCCACTGATTGTGCAAGTTCTCCTACTTGATCAGAGGTCTAATTTTCATTATAGGTACATTTAAACTATGAGAGACAAAATGAGGAGAAAAAAATCCAGGAAATCACATTGTAGGATTTTTAAAGAATTTAATTGTAAATAATGATGGAAAATAAGTATTTGGTTACCCACAAAGAAGCAAGATTTCTGGCTCTCACAGACATGTAACTTCTTTAAGAAGTTCTTCTGTCCTCCACTCGTTACCTGTATTAATGGCACCTGTTTGACCTCGTTAACTGTATAAAAGACACTTGTCCACAGCCTCAGTCAAATTCCAAACTCAACCATGACCAAGAATGACCATTGAAGTTGGAACGTGGCTGGGTCTTCCAGCATGACAATGATTCCAAACACACCGCTTGGGCAACAAAGGAGTGGCTTTGGTGCTGAGATATATATATATATATATCTCAGCACCAAAGCCACTCCTTTGTTGCCCAAGCGGTGTGTTTGGAATCATTGTGTATATATATACACACACACACACACACCCACACCAGCTTCAACTCTGGGATGTTGGTGGGTTTCCTCACATTAACTGCTCGCTTCAGGTTTTTCCACAACATTTCGATTGGATTAAGGTCTGGACTTTGACTTGGCCATTCCAAAACATGAACTTTATTCTTCTTTAACCATTCTTTGGTAGAATGACTTGCGTGCTTAGGGTCATTGTCTTGCTTCCTGAGCCACCTTCTCTTGAGATTCAGTTCATGCACAGATATCCTGACATTTTCCTTCACTGATATAACTCCAAGACATGATACTACCACAACCAGGTTTCACAGATGGGATGAGGCTCTTATGCTGGAATGCAGTGTTTTCCTTTCTCCAAACATAACGCTTTTCTTTTAAACCAAAAAGTTCTATTTTGGTCTCATCCGTCCACAAAACATTCTTCCAATAGCCTTCTGGCTTGTCCACATGATCTTTAGCAAACTGCAGACGAGCAGCAATGTTCTTTTTGGAGAGCAGTGGCTTTCTCCTTGCAACCCTGCCATGCACACCATTGTTGGTCATTGTTCTTCTGATGGTGGACTCATGAACATTAACATTAGCCAATGTGAGAGGGGCCTTCTGTTGCTTAGAAGTTACCCTGGGGTCCTTTGTGACCTCGCCAACTAGTACACAAGTTGCTATGACAACTCTGGCTATGAGTACTTTGTTGATCATGTTCATATCTTTTGACAATTTCATAAGTAAATTGATTGCACTACTTGTTATTGTTAACAATATCACTTTGTTTAAAATCACTTGGTTTCGTTTCATGTTTTAATTAAAAAAAAAAAAACCTTGAGACTCGCATGTGAATTTAATATACTACAGATCTATTACATTGTTGGTGTAGATTGTTTTCCAGTTAGTTTGTGTTTAATGAGAGACCAAGTGTTCTCTGTAGGAATTCTGGACTCTGACCAGGCCACCCTGGTGGACTGTCTTATATTACCAACTAACAATTAATCTAAGATTTTGAATACTCAGTCATGTGTCAGAGTTTCATATCAAATATTTAAATGATTTCATCTTCATGTACAAGAAGATTATGTAAAGGAATTTCCCCTCCCCACCACCCAAACGTTCACTGCAGCTATAAGCAATGACAAGCAAATGGTGGAACAGGTTTCAGGAGTGCATTTTCAGTGCAAGTTCTTGCTAATTTTCGGACTGATTTGTTGTAAAGACCAACATCTTGCAATTTTAGGTTTGGATGTTTTTTTTGGGGTGCCCTGGAGTGTACATAGGTGTTATATGCAAAATCTGACAAATCCATAGCTGGTATTAACAAAGGCACTCAAAGCACAAGTTCATATTTCTCTTTTATTTTACAAAGAAACTCCAAGTGTCCATTTCCATACTTAAATGTTCCTGTAACGAGAGAGAGAACACAATTAGGAGACCACAAGAAGCACTCCAACACCAATATTCACACGCAGTGTCTCATCTCGGGGTAATAATCCTCATTCTGATACAATCTGCATCAATCTAAACTTGATCTGTTTAAAAGTGGCATGTAAGCTTTATCACCGTTTTCCAGGCCAGAACATTCCCAGAGAGTAAGCATTAGAGACAGAAAAAGCTGTGCCACAAGGTAGTGTGAAAACACACACTGCTAATGAAACAAATGATTTCACAACTTGCTAACAATTAATAAAAGAAAAGGGGTTTCTTTTTCAATTACACATGGAAAAAAAAATACAATTGGAAAGCACATGTACACACATTAGAAACATCCTTTCTACGGCAATTCCGATTTCCCAAGTGAGGATGAGTGCGTTCACATGCACTTACTAATCTGATAACTGCAGAAAATCTGATTTTGTCAGTAATCCAATCAAGTTTACACGCCCTTAGATTTTATATTTATATTTACAGCATTTAGCAGACGCCCTTATCCAGAGCGACGTACAATTGATACAGTCTTACAATCCAAGCAATTGTGGGTTAAGGGTCTTGCTCAAGGACCCAACAGTGGCAGCTTGGCAGATGTGGGATTTGAACCCTGGACCTTTTGGTCCATAGTCCAGTACCTTACCCGCTAGGCTACCACAGTCAGATAATGCAAAACCTCCATGTTACATGACTCAGGAAATAACTGGATTTCTACTTTCCAACCAGCCAATAACCTCAATGTCTGTTTCCTACCATCTATAAGCTAAAGTATATTCAAATTTATTTACTTGAGCATATACTGCATTTGAGTCTCCACAATAGTGTTTGGTAGTCATTTTGACAGTACTGCATTTAATTACATGGTTGCCAGAGCAAGCGAGACAAACAAGCAACCAGGTCTATGGAAACAAGCCCATAAGAAGTGTACTGGTTCAAAACAAAGGCAGCCCAAAACAGGCGACCTGCTACAATGTAAGAGAGGCCATTTGACAGAGACAGGATCTGGGAGCAAACCCAAATAAGCAACTACACTTTAGAAACAAACCTCTAAAACCTGCAACCCACCACTACCAATATCTGTAAGTGACTTTACAGAATAAGCCCAACGTTGATTAGAATAAGCAGACCTGGCAACCACATTTGATTCTGCTACCTGCTCCCAGGACAGTTCTACACACAATACAATCATGTATTTATCCATCTGCAGACTGAGAGAACCGTCTGAAATCAGTAACAGTTCGAATTCCGATTACTGAACTAAAATCCGACTGATTTCTAGACCTTAGTCTGATGTAAGAAATCAGAGTATGCTGTTTACATGACCAACTGAATACCCTGATTATTAAGTGCATTTAAACACACATCATTGTAACCAATCTACAATGCTGAAATAATCCGAGTTAGAGACTAGTTAATAAAAATGTTGGAAGAAAGCGTTCCCCAAATGGTCCTGGTGACTTACTTTGAAACGATGGAGTCATTCTTTGCCAGCCTCAGGAGAGAGTCATCAGCCTCACCCTGTGAATACAATAGTGTTTACTAAAAGAAAGCTGCGACTGTTTTTTTTTACTTCGCATGATGCTTATAGTAAGTCATTTACAAAGAAATGGTGTCTAACCAACAGCATTCACAATGCACAGCACACTGTCGTTAATCAGACAAGTCTACAAAAGTGCAAGTTTCTATATTTTGTCTTATTTGAAACACAGAAAATAAACAAGGTAAAAAAATCTAAAAGTCTATTCACCCAAGACCTTGTACAGATAACAGGTATTTACAGAAATTGAACAAGTTGGTTTTGTAATGCTTACATTTCAATACAGCAACAGATGTAAGTGAATGCATGGTGTGCTATCTGTGTGTGTATAGTGTACATGTGTGGGTATGTATATAGATGTGATGTTTTTCAATGATAGGTATGGCACCTTATATAATCTCTCTGTATCAATAATTGTTATTAATAGGATAAAATGTACACCTTACCATTCTACGAATAGCACCGCAGATGGCGTAGGTCTTGAACTGGCCATTAAACCTGCCTGTGACCTTGTCAACCTAAAAAAAAGTGGAAATTGAAGAGATATTAATACAAAACTTTAGACTGGAAAAACCAAAAGCCAATATGCACTCAAATTTGACAAAAATATAATTCAACAGTTTTCGATGTAATCATTACTGATTTCCATTCATTAGCTACTTCTCTGAAAGGTTGATGGAAAATGCATGCATTATCAGAGAAAAGATACATATTGTCAGGTTGCTGCTTATGCTATATTAAATTGGGATGCTAAAGGTGTGGAAGAAAATATGCTTCATCAGTGAAGTGTAATACCTCTACTCTCACCCCAACTCCCTGCATATCTTCATTTACCACAACCAAAGAGGAGGTATTTGGTTGTGGTAAATGAAGATATGCAGGGAGTTGCGGTGAGAGTAGAGGACGTGGAGGACAGGGTGAGGTGGAAACGTTTAACTCGCTGTGGTGACCCCTGATAAAGGGAGAAGCCGAAAGAAGAAGAAGAGGAGAAGTGTAATTCCATTCTCACCACACCCACACAAAAAAAAAAAGTGCTGATTAAGAGAGCAGGCCTTCTTGGACCCCAGGATATAGCACTATTCATTCACATTATTTACCAGAGACCCTATGAACCGAATTTGGTATGATGAGAAGAAAGCACCCCAAGATGGCCATGTGGCACTGCATTTAACAGTAGTTATACTATATGCCAGTATATCCAGTACAGTTTGAGATTCGATTGTTGGTCTACACTGTATTTTGTTTTGCTTTTGATTACTGCATGTTACTCAATAGAAAAGACTGCACATGTACACCATTCAGAATGTCAACTAATTTAGAACACACTTCTACCATCATTTACAACATATACTTTCAGTCAATATATGCAAAGATATGCCAAACAAAAAAAAAATCTGCTATGAGATCTACACTACTGTAGCATAATAGGGACAAGCTCATTCTAAAGAAAGAATATCAAACACGCCAGTTCCACAATAAGCTGTTGCTGGGTATAAAACAATGATGATTGTTTGAAAGGGACTTCAACATGTGCGTTAGTAGTGGTTGACGAACGAGGGTGAACTAAAATGCATAACAAGGGGCAACCCTAAAAAAGGTAAAAAACAAAGTTTGGACATCAGTTCTCAGTATTCCCCAGCAAATGGATTTCATATTCTGGGAATCAGGAAAAGGGAACAAGCAGTATTAACTAAGAAAATATAGGATGTAACATTGAAATAGAATGAAGGAATGTTACATTTATTATATATTTATTACATTAAATTAAAACATTAAGAGTAAAGCAAAACTCTGTGACAGTAAAGCTTAGCAAAGGTTACGTCTTGTTACAAACAGCTTCTTGCCATGAACACTGTGGTAACAGGCAAGGCCAGATGTGTCATGTAAATGTGTTACATTTTGTTAAACATTTGCAGTTTCAACAGGAAAATCAGCACATCTCACTCTCAAACAATGGAGTGGTGCTGCTCTTAACACGGAAACCATTCAACCGGTGGACTGACTTCAGAAACGTTACGATGGTTTAACCCAATCACTGAGCTCTAATAAAATATCTATCATTTTAAATAACTGTGATAAACAACCACAGAAACACACACAGTGGTGCTTGAAAGTTTGTGAACCCTTAATCAGATACTAAAAGCAAAGGTTCACATACTTTTGCCACTCACTAGTATGTAATATTGGATCATTTTCCTCAATAAATAAATTATCAAGTATAGTATGTGTCTCATTTGTTTAACTGAGTACTCTACCTACTTTTAGGACTCTGATGATGTTTTAGTTCATATTTGTGCAGAAATATAGAAAATTCTAAAGGATTCACAAACTTTCAAGGACCACTGTACTACGTTCACAACAGAGAACTTAAGTTCTTAGGATTGTTGGTGTCCCCAATGTTGTGTTCTCACACTGCAGGAAATGGATACAACTGTAGTTCTCAGAACGGCATGGACAGGGACTTTAGCTCCCATTTCAGGGCAGGTGTCAGTATATTTAAAACACGAGTTTTAAATATAACCTGTAGCCATTCATACTCGAAACAGGAAAAAAAACACTTTACTGAGTAGGGCTGGGTATCGCCACTGATGTCCTGAATCGTTTCGATCTTCGATTCTATTCAATATCGATTCAGTTAGGGATATTTCAGTTACAACACCAAGTTTTGTTTGGATATGAGATTGATTTATGAGACAAGAGATTTTCAGAGAACTAATTGTACAAAAACCACTCAAACTACCATTATTAAAATGATTAGTGTTTACATGAAGGATTAACCCAACCCATCTGCGTTTAGAAAGGCTCACATGTTTAGGTCTGGGTAAAACATAACATGTTTCCAAAACATTAATAGCATCTCAGAAGCCATCACTTTCAAGAATGTCATATGGATGCATCTCTCTCATACAAAAGTTACCAGACCCTCAGTTTATTAGGGTTTTTTTTGGCACAGCAAGAACTTGAAGGCAATTTCATCACAAATGCCTTCTCTAGTGGAGGTTGTTTGGCCAGTGTTTCCACTGCTTCAAATCTTCATGAAATCGCAAACTCTGCAGAGGGCTTTTAATTTGAAATGAAAGACGAAAAGCGAAACAAAAGCGGAGAGCGATGATGCTCAATAGAGGAGGAGTAGAGGAGAGAGAAAGGTAGATTAACTATAATTAAGTTTAGATAGACTTCACAGTTGAAAAGAACAACTGCAATGTAACGTAACCGGTACCGCACACGCTGGCGCTTCATGAGCAATGACCATCACCATGATGCATTTTGGCAGTACTACATTAAATTAAAGCCAGAACTTAGACCACAGAAATGCGGTTGGGGTCAAGATTTAAGCATACACAAGAAAAATGGACTACTTTTAAAGACCGACCTCAGGTATACATGAATCGATATCGAGTCATTCAAATGAAGGTCGATTTGAATCTAAAAATCTATTTTTTAAACCCTATTACTAAGCCTATTGGTTCTGGAGAAGCTACAACATGGATTTGAGTCTTTTCACCAACTGTCGTATGATTTGCATCACTTCAGGGCTCACATGGTTCTTCTTGAATGAATTTGATTTATCCATGTATCCATCCTCACAACATCAATGGCCATTCATAGAAGCATGGTTACACTGGTCAGACACCGGGGGCAATTCAGTGACCTGTTAACCTGCATGTCTTGGGAGGAAACCCAGGTAGCTGAAGTAAACCCACATGTACTCTGGGAGAACATGCCAACTCCTTCACAGTTGAAACTGAGGTCGGGATCAAACTGGGATCTCACTGGGCGCTATAACCACTTATGCCACTGGTGGCTTAATATGGATCGCGACAATATCATTTCTCTTGACAACTCTAAAGACAATTAGCGTTTGTCAAAACTTCATTTCACAAACACCCCACACACTTTACCTCAGCAATGTTGATCTGGATGGATGCATGGTCCTTTGCAGCAATGATTCTGTTACTAGCAGAGCTGAAAAAGCAAAGAATAAAAGATACAGGTTTAATTTTAGACATTACAGACATTTTAAGTGACCAGTTGGGTTAAAATTTTTTAAATATTAAGTCAATGTTAAATATTAATCTAAGTCAGTGTTAAATACAAGTCTTACCATTTACGGGGCACGTACAAGTCCACGAATTCTCCAGCGTCGTTCTGCATGATGGATCACTTTCTGGCGACCTGTAAGGTTTTTGGGAGCTAAAAGACATCACATAGAGCACATAAGAACGTAAGCCAAATACCCACCGAGCTACCGAAAAACTGCACACTTCGGATATTCTGCATTATTACGTTAAACACAGAATGTCTACCGTGTATATATATATATGGAATAAAATCCAGTGCCAGTCATTAACACAGCAATCTGAGGAGCCTGGCGAATGCTAAGCTAAAGCTAATGCTAACGTTGGCTACATGGCCGAATCCACATGTGGGTAGCACTAGTAAGTTCTCACATTTACAACATTTCTGCTGTGGTTATCGCCTATGTACACAATCTAAACTCGCTACAGGCATATAATATACACATGCGGAGTAGCGATGTGTGCCATTTCTCCGATTAAGAAGAAATAAAAGCCATTTTAACAGTAGAGCACATTCCCTACTTACCGCAGATCACAATGGCTGGGCCGAAAAGGAAGAAATCAGCGGCAACAGGAAATGATGTAGACAGCCCATGAAAACGAAGCAAGCTACATTAACCCAGATCCATTATCATTTACTTACATGATTACAGGTTAATTCTAATTCATAATTATAATCCCCATATGTTATATTTCAATATCAGCGATACTGAGATAAGACTTCATGTTTATTATAATTGAACCCAGATCTATTTAGCCACGCTCTCTTACCATTGTTCCATCATCTCTTATACGCAATATCAGGGACCTCACATCAGACCCACTTTAGTTATTCCTGTGTCCCACTAAATTCATCGCAGTAAAAATGCTATTTTACTCTGGATTGCCCTACAGGACATACCACACAAATTCACTACAGGAACTACATTTCCCATAATGCGCAGGATCTTTCCAAAAGCTTGTGCAGCTAACTTTGTCAGTTAGAGCCAGCTTCTTTAAATTTTCGCATTTGGTAATGGACATCCAAAAAAATTTAAAAGAAAGTCCGTCACTCTGCAGGCAAGGTAATGATAGGTCTTAGCTATGTGTTTTGGCTAGCCACTTATATATAACCTACCAAAATAATATTTTAGACCACTAAAACAAAGACATAAAAAATGTACTGTGAATTTTCATAGTAAAACTGTGAATTGCTTAACTAGAACTAGAACTAGGGAGTTTTTCCTTGCCACTGTCGCCCTAGGCTTGCTCAATTTGGGATTGGACGTAGTTATTAGGAGATAATCTAAACTTGTAAAGTTGCTTTGAGACAATGCTCCATTGTAAAAAGCGCTATATAAATAAATCTGACTTGACTTGACTTGACTTAACAGTTTTAATGTGAACTTTCACAGTTTGACCATGAAGTTCACAGTTCTACAATGAATTTTTGATGGTAATTTGGCCACTTCATGGTTCTACTCTGAAGTTTCATAGTGCAACTGTAAACTTGGTGGACAATGAACGAACCATGAATTTTTTCAGAGTTGTACTTTGAATTTCGTTGGTAATTTGGCCACTTCATGGTTCTACTGTCAAACTTCACAGTACATTTTTTCCTGGGATTCCTGCTTTAGTGACAGCGTGCGCACTTCAGACTCTGAGTGTTCTACAGCATACTCTCCTTGCACGCTTCTTCTCAACCTGAGCCCAGCTCCTATTTGGGCGACTCCTGATTTCCGGATCTGCTTGGTTCCGTTAAGTGTAAGGTTAAGTTTGCTAAGCCTGTTTGATCTTTATCCTGCTAGTGTTTGGTTTCCAGCCTTAAGACAGGTGGGTTCACTTGTGCTTTCACTCGCGAACCGTTAAGCTCAACAAATTAAGCCCAATGATGATAATTCTATTGTAATTTACCTCAGATTTATTAAAATCTATTCCAGATCAATTATGTTTCACCATCAGATATTTTATGCACAGCTATAATTGATGATATGTTATTCATGTATTTATTCCTATAAAAAGAGATATATTGTAGTTACACATTATTACATCACAACTCCTGTCTGAGGTCAGAGACAAATGCTGGAAGCAGCAGTTCTTCAGGACCTGGTTTGAAGCCTGGAATGGGATGTGAAGGTGAGCTGGTGCATTTATGGAAGTCTGTGATGGAATGGTGCCATCCAGGGAGCTCAGTACTGTTGCCAGTACTCAATGAATTTCATGATCAGGACCCTATGTAACCCTAACCAGGATAAGGAGTTTCAAAACAGAAACTTTCACATTAATACAGTATGTCAATACAACTGTCTGTCTGCCAAGATGATGTAACCAGGTAGTGAAGAGGGCATTAGAAAACTCATAATTTGTGTAATTCAGCTAAGGTGAAAAAGAGACCAGACAGACAATACACTGTCAATTGTGATTCATGGCCATGGATGAGACAAGGGTTTTGAGACAAATTGCATAGGAGCATTGTCTACACACCCAGGAGCTGCTTTACAGGATACTGCTCGGAGTACACAAACAGGCTGGTACTTCGATATCCATACAAAACTATGTTCTCTCAAGGACATCTTGACTTGTTTCTTAGCAGCTTGTGTGTCTTGGGATTTAACCTACTGGAGTGTATGGGCATAAAATGCCTTTTTGCTTGCTATCACTACTGTAATTGTATGATGAGTACAGACAAACTGATTAGTTTGTAGCCAAACCAAGCATTCCTGCCAAAGGCGGAGACCATGAAGCATATTTATATGCCAATCAACCTATCAGGCTTAGCACATAATAATGAGCCCAAGTCAGCCCTTGTCCACTGAGGTCTCTCAGATGCTATGTGAAAATGATCTGGAGCTGAGAGGTCACTCATGATTTGTGTTTGGGGTCACCTGTAAAGGTTAGGCCATTGGGAAATGCTAAAGTGTTTTCACACACATACGTAAATGTCGGCAGAGTGGACCTCACATAGTACCTCTTCCAAATTCTCCTGGCTAAATGTTTCTCCATTGCACCCCAAATATGTGCATTGGATGCATGATGTGCTTACAGTATGTTACGTAGACTCACCAGTCACTTTATTATTGTTTCCACACACATTGTCCATTTTATCAGCTCTACTTTCCATATAGAAGCACTTTGTAGTTCTGCAGGAAGCACTTTGTAGTCCATCTGTTTTTCTACATACTTTGTTAGTGCCCTTTACTCTTTTCTCTAATGGCCAGGAACACCGCAAGAGTTTTTAAACACTGTTCACTCACAGTTGTTCGTCTGTGCTCATAGGATGCTGCCTACAGGATGCTGGTGGCTAAACACTTTTGGTTGGTGGTCTATTTTCACTCCAGCAATTAAACTGAGTCTGATCCACTCATATCAGCACAACACACACTACCACACCACCACCACATCAGTGTCACTACAGTGCTGAGAATGATCCTCCACCCAAATAGCACCTGACCTGTGGTGGTCCAGTTCATTAGAGAACACAGTAGAGGGGACTAACAAAGTATGTAGAAAAACAGATTGACGAAGTGCATCTATATGATAAGCGGAACTGATAAAGTGGACAGTGAGTGTAGAAAGAAGGATGTGTACTGAAAAATGATTGGAGAGACATACTAGAGCACTGCCAGGTCTCTTTGAAGACGTGTGTGGGTGGGAATGGCCAGAAAACAAGTGCGATGTAGCAGAAAGGTTTTATAGACTACTCACTTTAAGGTTGTGACATCTTTGTTATTGATATTTAGCAATGAAACAAACTCTATGTAAAAGCTTCACTATAGGATGCTTCTCTGGTGGTCCTTCACTTAGTTGTAAAACCATTGTTTTATATATAAGCTTTCAGAGTGTTAGGTTTCGAAGACTGTATGTTTCAGTTATAGGAAATCTGTCAGAATAGTGTCCAAGCTGCAGTGTCTTTTATCTATAACACACCTTTACTATGGCTGAAGTATCCAAGTGTTGATATTTACTTTTGGTTAAAAAAGCACAGTTTAATCATGTATTTTTATTCAACATTTGCAAAGTCTTTAGGAAAGGTATTTACAGTGGAATTGAATGGATTGAAATTAGTGATGCAAAAACAGATTAATGTACAATTAGTCATTTGCAACAGTGGAGAAACAGAAGTGACACCTTATGACATCAGCAAGCTTATAATGATGTTAATATATCACAACATCGAAACAACAACGAGTCAATGATATGTTGATGAAAATGTTTTCATGGTTAACTGAAAATTGAAAGTGCTAACTTGACTCTGTTGTGTAGACCACAGAATGATCAGACTATACTAATTTAACTTTATAAAATATAAGCAGTGGTCTGATGAGCTGACTCACTAAGTAATAAAGGAACCTTTCATTTTCCAGTTTTCTCTAGCTAATTTAAATTTTGGCAAAGAAGTCATTTGTTATTTAGCTAAATTTGTTATTTAGCCATGCTAACATTCACTAAATGTCACTGAATCATTTTTGCATATTTGTACCCAAAGCAAACAGGTTTTCACATTACTGGACAAATTTACAATCAAATACACGTAATTCAATTGGCTTACTGAAATTACAACATTAACAATATATTTCACATTTTGTGAGCATACATAAGGACCAATACATATGCTCATTGACAAAAAAAATAAATAAAAAAGCACCCAGATAGAAATGTCGGATTCCTGCAAAACTCGGCACGCAGTTATGTCTCAGATATGTAAATGATTACAGATGTGGTCTGATTAGATGCTGACTCTTGTCACAAGAGAGTAGCATAAAAGTGCTTCCCCCCGCTGTCCCATAAAAAGCCTCTCAGAGGCTACTTTTGTGT
Organism: Ancistrus triradiatus; assembly: GCA_025084515.1. NCBI lineage: Eukaryota > Metazoa > Chordata > Actinopteri > Siluriformes > Loricariidae > Ancistrus > Ancistrus triradiatus. The sequence continues at coordinate 501,533 of JAJAGP010000238.1, read as the reverse complement.
AGTGTACCTCTTGGTGAGATTTTGTTGACTGCAAGACATGCCTCTATGATGCACCCAAAGTCATTTTGCCCAGTTGACAGACATTGAGAGGGGGCACATCACTGGACTGCAAGAAGCAGGATTGTTGTTTCGAAAAACTGCCCGCCATCTAGACCATTCTGACCTAGGTGTTACGAGTTGTTGGGAGCAGTGGTTCCGTGAGGGCACGTACATGAGTTGAACAGGCTGCCCAGAATGACCACCAGTAGAGAGAATCATTTGCTCCACCGACAAGCAAGAGCAGCTTTGACAGTTTCATCGTCCACCATCTAGATACAGATGGCACCGTCATTACACCCTCCTGTCTCTGACCGAATCATTTATGTGCTTCACAGAAGGAAATTTGTTGTCATGGCACCCATTACGTGCCCTGCCATTGACAGCCAGCCACCACTGCCTTCATTTGCAGTGGTGTTGTGAACGAAAAACCTGGACTGCTATAAACTGGAATCGTATTGCCTTTAGAGACAAATCCACGATCTGTTTGGGATCCGACAATGGTCGGGTTAGAGTATGGAGGCCTCGTGGTGAGGGCTTCAATCCTGCCTTTGCTGTGGAGTGACACACTGCTGGTGTGATGGATGAGGATCTACAGGCCAAGCTGCAACATATGTGGGTAAATATGCCACAAGATACCATACCGAATCTGTTTGCCTCTTTGTCCAGCTGTATCTCATCTTGTATCTAGGCTAGAGGTGGCCTAACAGGGTAACTAGAGCCTCCTTTCAAATGTACAGTTTTCCCCAATAAGCGTATCCTCTAGCTCTAATTTTGTAATCACTTACTTTTATCATCATTACATTCATACTTATAAAGTTTCATTCGATTCCCACAACTCTTTCTTGGTGAGTTATTTTTTGTCAATGAGGGTACAATACAAAACTTTACACAGTGAATAATTTAGTGCTTAAACAGACTGACTGTATATATTGTGGAAATCCAGAGTTTGACTCTCTATGAGAGAGAATAAATTCATCTTACTTTGAATGGTATGTGCATCTTTAACATGTCTTCATGCCTTAATACAAGTGCAGCCCACTGCCAGTTTGTAGGGCTCTTCACGGATTCCGTAATCTGTGCTATTGCCATGTACCTTCTTACGAACCTTAATTTCATAGTAAATGGGTACAGCTGTGGCAACCATGTTGAGTCCAGAACATCCCATTTTGTTACATTCGGCGATGTAGAGGGTCTCAGGAATCCTGTTGGGGTCAAAATGGGCTCTAAAACAGAAAGAATTTCAATTACATAATTTACTTTAAAATACATGTTCTATAACAAACATATTTAATGGTCACAGGTTAACTGAACAGGAAAAGTGAAAAGACACTCACTCATAATTCCAGGGAGAGAGACTCCGGTTTCTTATTTTGTCGTTTAATTCCCTAATATCTTTGGAATGATTTTTATGAGAGCCATAAGCAACCACAGTCAAAAGCATAACCTGTATATGAAACCATAAGAAGATTAATCAGGTCTGGCAGAATCCATATTGAAAGCAAATAAAACAATGCAATAAATTAATAAAATGAATGAATTTTTTAGTTTAAAATCACTCAAAATTAAATCAGTTAAATGAATAACAATTCATGTTTCGTTTTGCAAGGATAGATAACATTAACATGCATAACTTATATACATACTAATATATGACATTGTCTTATATTATATAAATATATTATAATATATGATATTATCATATTCACATTTTAACTACTAGAGTCAAATGCCCTTTTATAAATAAGTGTAATGTAGCTTTCTGCTGACAATATCATCATATATGTTTCCATTAAAAGAAAGAATTTTCATATTTTCAAATAAACACATATTGATCTTACCAGCAGAGCAGTAGAAGTCCTTCTGAAAGACTGCATGCCTCTGTTGTGTACAGTAGCTACAAGAGGTGCTTCTGCTGTGTAATGTAGCCTATTCTATATATTGTAGTAGCAGTTGCTGATTTACAAAGCTTAGGTATAAGAGGGTTTGCTCCATTATTTATATATAGGACTAGAAGTCTGTTTTGATGTTTCACTGACGTAAGCCACCAACCTCTTTCCCAAACAATTTTGCATCCAACAAAGTGATAGCGGAAATAATCCCTGCTTTCCATAATGGAACTGAAAGGCATCAATTGATTGGAAAGGCAAGTTCACTGGAGGAGTTCCCGACCTTTACCAAGTGATCCCTCTTGCCTCATGTGACATTTAAACATTATCAGCAACACAGACAAAAACAAACATTACGTATCTTCCTCACTGCCACACCATATGTGCTCAAGTGTGGGCTTTACGCAGCCTGACTCCAGCTGATTCTCCTATACAAACCCACCCACATGAAGCCATTACAATCACATTACTCAGTATTGTCCTTATGTGATGTTTAGTTATTTAATGTTTGCACAATTTATAAAGGCTAATATTTGTGTGACACTGTGCTATTGTGCAACAATACTTAGAAATGTTGAATCAGATATTGTATCTACACTGCAGATGGCTTTCACACTCTACATGGTGCAGGCATGGTGATATTGCAGCATCGCAGATGTCTTATATACAATAATTGTGTCTATTTTGTGGTCCAACCAAAGAAATACAGTACTGTGCAAAGTCTTAGGCCACCATTAGATTAGATGTTCCATTGTTTTAGCAATGGTATAATGACCCTACATGATTATTTCTCAGTCTCTTTATTAGAATGCAAATAGAACATTTATATGCAGTATTTAATGAAAAACGAAAGTCAGAAAAACAGCTTCTATAGGCTACCGTGACAAGTATGTAGTGTGACCTCCCTTTACACTTGAGCAATAACAGCATCTGGCAGCTTCACCTGGATGTCAAATCGACCACAGTCTGAATAAGCTTGATAAGGAATGGTGTTTTTGGAAGGGTAGCAGCCAAGAAACCACTTTTTTGGAAGGGGAGCAAGGTGGAAAGGCTAAAATATGCTAAAGCTGACAACGACTGGAATGAAGTTAGTTGAAAAGAGTATTGTGGAAAGTTCCAATTATCAAGATGTTACATTTGGTCGTCATACCATTGCTAAAACAAAAAATCTAATGGTGGCCTAAGACTTTTGCACAGTACTATATATTTCAGACTGTATGGATCACTTTCAAAGTGTTTTCAAAGTCCCTTTGCAGTTATAAGAGCTATTAAGTATAAACTATTTGACAAAGATTCAAAGCCAAATCACAATAATCACAGCTGGTCAGCAACTATGTTTGGGTAGACGGCATATGTCCATTTGATGTCCACATAAATGCCTGGACCCAGTTTTTGGCCCTTATGAGCATCGCTCAGATCTTTACACTTGCCAATTACCCCAACATCCAACAAGTTGACTAGAAGACTGACTGTTCATTTACTGTCTAATCTAATATCCCAGACCTTGACATTTGCAGTTGTAGTGAGATAATCATTGTTAGTCATTTCATCTGTGAGTGGACATAATATTTTGACTCATCGTTCTGTATACTAGGGCAGCACGGTGGCACAGTGGTTAGCGCTGTTGTCTCAAAGCTCCAGAGATTTCAGATTCGATTCCCTGCCTGGACTCCATTTGTGTGGAGATTGCATGTTCTCCCCATGTCTACATGGGTTTCCTCCAAGTACTCTGGGTTCCTCCCACATTCCAAAGATAGTAGGTCAATTGGTGTCTCTAAGTGTCCCAGAGTGAGTGAGTGAGTGTGTGTGTGCGTGTGTGCACATGAATTGGTACCCCGTCTTGGTTCCTGCCATGCACTCTGAGTTACTGGCTAGGCCTTGGCTCTCTGCGACCCTAAAATGGATTAAGCGGATATGAAAACTAATGAATGAGTGTATATACTGTATTAACTTAGTGAGTAGATAATTTTAATCCTACACTCTTCTGAAACTCTGAGATGACCTGGATTCTGTGATTAGATGACACAAAAGCAGAAACTTTTGACAACGACCAAACAGGCATGTTTGAAATAAACAGACTATACTGTATATATGTATATAAATATACACAGTACTATATAGAACAACATAATACAGAGCTTCCACTAACTACTCATGGCAGGAATTGAACCCAGGTCGCTTAACTACCAGACCAACGTGCTACCACCCCGCTATCAGAGAAGTATGCCAAGACACAGAAAAGTAACTGACTTAACAGACTTAAATAAAGCAGTATCGCTAAACAGAGAAGAAACAAAACACAGAAAACACGCCGGATTAGTGGTGTACTGAACAAGGAAATAGGAACACGGGTTCATTAGTGCAGGCTGATTCGACACCAGTGGACGAATCGTGAATCAAATCAGAAGCTCCTGCTCCTGGAGTTTTCAAAAATCTCAGTGTCACTGCAGGACTGAAAATAGTCCCCCAGACAAAAATGTCCAGCCATCAGCGTCCTGTAGGTGTCCTGCGGTCACTGATGAAGGATTAGAGGATGACAAACTGTGCAGCAACAGACTTTATATCTACAAGGTGAAGCAATATGGTAAATGTCTCTAATAAAGTGGAGAGTGAGTGAACAGTGTTTTAAAACTCCAGTAACACTGCTGTGTCTGATACAAACGTACCAGCTCAACAAACACTAACACAGCACCAGTGTTACTGCCGTGCTGAGAATGATCCACCACCCAAATAGTACCTGATGTGTGGGGGTCCTGTGGGGGTCCTGACCACATGACCAAGTGCAGTGACCACTAAAACGTAAATAAAGAATGAGCAGAATATAAAATGAAAAACATAGACTGCCTTCTGTTAAACTGTACTTCTATTAACGGTAAGGTTTCTCATATTGTCACTGTGACATTAAGCTTGTCAGCTGGCAAACAATGGGATTTCCATTTAATTATATGAAATTTGTTTTTAATGTAGGAGGAAGGCCCTCTGCGTGGGGGAATTCTCCCACACGCTTACTCATAGGTAGGCTCTCCCAGAGAAGAGGGAATCCCAATCTTAATTTCCTTTGCAATAAATGTGCATCATGGTTATAGCCGTGGACTATTCAAGTTCACATACAAACACAGTAGCATATTTTGCATATGCCGCCTAAATAAACAAACAGTCTGCAAACAGCCTGCAGCAGTTTGCCTATCGTCATAACAATACCTTGTCATCATGATGGTTATTTCAAAGGGTAGGTATTAGTCATGAAACACAGTCTATGGTGGTCATATAATAAATAATAGAAGATAACCTTATAAAAGACTGGCTTTTGTGAGCATATGATGCAAAAAAAAAAACATGTAAATTAGATATGTGAAAATGCAGCAGAGGCAATAAGCTATAAGCAATAAGCTTTAGTTTAAACATAGTACAAAAGTGAATTGTGTCATCTATTATTTTTAAGTCATTTCTTAAATTTGTTAAAACCTGAACCTGATTTTTTAAATGAATGTAAGATCTGGTTCACATCAATATCAAACATTTAAGATTAATACAACCTAGATGCACCAGCTATGTCCATGGAAGATGCAGCATATCAGCAAATACATTTTCATTCTAGAGCTTATAGTTAGTTAACATAATTTCATCTGATCACGTTTCAGTACTATTTCACTATGGAAAATCATGTTGCAGCAGGAGACTGGAAATCTGTACAGCAACGAAGCAAATTTTTAATCTGAAAGTACCTCATGGTGGGCAGATTTAGCAGTATTAGGCTTAATTTATTTTATTGTGCATTTATTTATTGATGCAAATCATAAGTCACACCTATCTTCTCAAAATCATCAATCTCAAAATCTCCTATCTCACCTAGAGTCCTAAACTACTTCTGTACAGAATTCTTCCCTTCTTCCTAAGTGTGTCTGCAGATTTATGATGGGAGCTTTTTTGTTTGAAAGATTGTTGGCATCATGTGTAACACAGCTGTGGCTTTCCAAGCTGAGTCAGTGCTTAATCTGTAGGCTAATCCATGAGGTAAGGGAACACCGAGTGTGCTATGATCAAGTGGAGATTAACCAAAAAGATCCCATGACAAATAAACTGCGCTCATAGTGCAACATGTAACACAGTAACCGTTAAAATAGAGTTTCTCTATCAATGAAAAGACTTACATTGTCTTAACTATCAGCTGTCTTTTTGCGCCATTTCCAAACCTCGTCACCCGCGAGCTCTCCTGACGCATAAGTGCGCAATACGTGACTGATGAAATAATTACACTAGTCCAATGTAAAAAAAAAAAAGAGCTGTTTGGGTTTTTTGGAAAGGAGGTTACACACAAATAAGTACCATTTAATTAAAATTTGTTTATTAATATTGCTCACTTTCATTTTATTTTATCTATAAAAATGCAGAGGTGAATTTTAGCCCATTCCTCCATACAGAACAGCTTCAGCTCTGGGATGTTGGTGGGTTTCCTCACATTAACTGCTCGCTTCAGGTCCTTCCACAACATTTCGACTGGATTAAGGTCAGGACTTTGACTTGGCCATTCCAAAACATTAACTTTATTCTTCTTTAACCATTCTTTGGTAGAACGACTTGTGTGCTTAGGGTCGTTGTCTTGCTGCATGACCCACCTTCTCTTGAGATTCAGTTCATGGACAGATGTCCTGACATTTTCCTTTAGAATTCTCTGATATAATTCAGAAGTCATTGTTCCATCAATGATGGCAAGCCGTCCTGGCCCAGATGCAGCAAAACAGGCCCAAACCATGATACTACCACCATAATGTTTCACAGATGGGATGAGGCTCTTATGCTGGAATGCAGTGTTTTCCTTTCTCCAAACATAACGCTTTTCTTATAAACCAAAAAGTTCTATTTTGGTCTCATCCTTCCACAAAACATTCTTCCAATAGCCTTCTGGCTTGTCCATGTGACCTATAACAAACTGTAGATGAACAGCAATGTTCTTGTTGGAGAGCAGTGGCGTTCTCCTTGCAATCCTGCCATGCACACCATTGTTGTTCAGTGTTCTTCTGATGGTGGACTCATGAACAGCCTTTGTGAGAGATGCCTTCAGCTGCTTAGAAGTTACCCTGGGGTCCTTGCCAACTATTACACACCTTGCTTTTGGAGTTTGTTGGCCGACCACTCCTGGGGATTGTCCACAATCTGTCTGATTATGGATTGGTGGAGTCCAAACTTTTCCAGCCTGATGAGCATCAACAACTCTTTTTCTGAGGTACCTGGAAATCTCTTTAGTTCGTGCCATGATACACTTTCAAAATCATGTGGTGTGAAGAGCAGACTTTGATATATCCCTGTTTTTAAAATAAAACAGGGTGCCCCCTCACACCTGACTGTCATCCCATTGACTGAAAACACCTGACTCTAATTTCACTTTCAAATTAACTGCTAATCCTAGAGGTTCACATACTTTTGCCACTCACTAATATGTAATATTGGATCATTTTCCTCAATAAATAAATGACCAAGTATAATATTTTTGTCTCATTTGTATAACTGGGTTCTCTTTAACTACTTTTAGGACTTGTGTGAAAATCTGATGATGTTTTAGGTCATATTTATGCAGAAAAATAGAAAATTCTAAAGGGTTCACAAACTTTCAAGCACCACTGTATACACATGACTGGCTGTGTCTGAGGGATGAGAGGCTTGCTGGTGTATTATTCCCTGGCACTGAAAGAGTAACCTCTACACAAACTTACCCTATGCCTGCACCATGTGTTCTCTGAAATAGGTGCTGGAGCCCTAGTGCACCCTTACCAGGAAAAACTAATGATGAAACATGAAAAGAAAATTGATTCATTTACTTATATAATGGCTGTATCCTGGTTAGGCCATTTTTATTTTCATTTTATACTAAGGCATGAGTTTGGGTGGCACGAAGGCTCGGTGGGTAGCATCGCCGCCTGACACAGCAAGAAGGTCCTGGGTTCAATCCCGGGGTGGGGTGGCCTGGGTTATTTCTGTGTGGAGTCTGCATGTCCTTCCCGTGTCTATGTGGGTTTACTCCGGGCACTCTGGTTTCCTCCCACAGTCCAAAGCCAAGCATGTTATGTTAACGGATTACAATAAATTGACATGGTTTAGTGTGGTCTCTGGTGACAGATGGAGTGCCGCGTCAGCTGGAGTATTCTCAGTTGCATTAAATGGCAGTGGGAGGACCCCACACCAGCGGGACAAGCGCCAAGGTAATAATGATGATGACTAAGGCATGAGTTTCAGTCAATCACACCATAACACAGTATCAGCCGATAGTCACTCAGATGTCATCCATAGCCAGGGGGTTAACCCTGTCATCACACCTTGCATAAGATTTTATCTCAGTAATTGCTCTTAGTTTAGCAATACATAGTGTCATAGTTAAAATAAAATTCTTCGTAAAAATGATCCCTGGTTCAGATCTTCCCTGACTGACCTATACTGCTTTAAGTTGACCTATAAGGGTGTGTTGAAGATCCACTGATATTTTTCTTTATATTATGGGTATTTCCTTCGTTGTGGGTTTGCCATATGGACTCATTGACTTTCTATGTGTAGAAACAGTAAGCCAAAGAAAACAAATAGGTACAATGCATTTGGAAAGTATTCAGGAACTTTCACATTTTTCACATTTTGCTACGTGGTGGCCATGTGCTAAAATAAAACAATAAAAAAATAATTACAAAAAAGTTTGTAATGCAAAAGTGAAAACAGAATTTTAGAAATGTTTGCAAATTTATTTAAGGGAAAAACTAAAATATTGCATTGACCTAAGCACTCATACCCTTTACTCAGTACTTAGTTGAAGCACCTTTGGGAGCGATTACAGTCTCCAGTTTTTTGGGTATGATGTCACAAGGTTTGACCTGGATTTGGGGATTTTCTGACATTCTTCTCTGCAGATCCTCTCAAGTTCAGTCAGATTGGATGGGAACAGTCACTTGACAGCAATTTTCAGGTGTCTCTAGAGATGTTCTATTGGGTTCTAAGCCACTCCTGTGTTATCTTGTGCTACCATGTGCTTAGGGTCATTGTCTTTGGCCTAGTCTGAGGTCCTGAGCACTGTGGATCATGTTTTCATTAAGAAGATGTTTTCATCTACTTTGCTCCAGTTAGTTTTTCCTCAACCCTGACCAGTCTCCCTGTCCCAGCCCCTGAAAACCAGCCCCACAGCATGATGCTGCCACCACCATGCTTCACTGTAGGGATGGTACTGGGCAGATGATGAGCAGTGATTGGTTTCCACCAGACATGGCACTTAGAATTGAGGCCAAATGTTCAATCTGGGTTTCATCAGACCAGAGAATCTTGTTTCTCACAGTCTGAGAGTCCTTTAAGTGCTTTCTTTGCAAACTGCAGGTGGGCTTTCATGTGACTTTCATTGAGGAGGGGCTCCTGTCTGACCACTCTGCCATAATTGGTGGAGTGTTGCAGTGATGGTTGACCTGCTGCTATAGCTAATGCTGCCGGGGTCTCATGCTACACATGACATCAGTGATTGTTAATAGACACTGTGCTCTTAATCAATAACTAATTACATTTTCTGTTTTCTCTCCGAGCTGTGTTCCGGCAGTTCCAGCCCCACACATGATGTTCATCTGCTGGACTCCACTCAAGCTGCTTCCGTCATCAGCTCCAGCCCCATCATACCCGGGCCACTTAATGTCGATGTGCATACTTCACATTTTATTCGAACTTTGACTCCATGACTTTAGTTTTGCTCTTAGATTTATTAACCACGCCGCCCAAGGAGGTTGGGTCCCTTTTTGAGTCTTGGTCCTCCCAAGGTTTCTTCCTACAACTAGGGAGTTTTTCCTTGCCACTGTCGCCCTAGGCTTGCTCAATTTGGGATTGGACGTAGTTATTAGGAGATAATCTAAACTTGTAAAGTTGCTTTGAGACAATGCTCTATTGTAAAAAGCGCTATATAAATAAATCTGACTTGACTTGACCTGGTTTAAAACATAATATCAAACTGCATGAGAGTAAATCATGCCTGACTTTTCTGAGTTTTCTAACAGTAATCATTAATCACTTGCAGACACGTACAGTTACCAGCTTCTATTATTATTATGCCAAATGTAGATTTAAAAAAATTCAGCTCCAAACACGCTTGCTAATTGCAAGCACCATGATAAGTACAGTGCAAGGTGGAAGGGAAAAATGTCCAAGGAAATTATAGTATAGTATAGGGTATAGTTTTAGATATTTGGCTTCTAGTTAACTAGATAAATATTTTTTTCTCTTAGAAATCAAAGTGTAGGTCATGTTGATTAATATACGCTCTGGCATCAATCGATGTTGCTCAATGACTTTGGTGTAATTCCATTAAAAAATAGTTGTTGTGAAGGGAATCCTTAATGAAATTCTAGAAAATTGTCAAGCGAAGTCAGGTCAATTTTATTTGAATAGTACTTTTTACAAAACAACAATGTTTAACATCAGCCAGCCTAGCACCACAGTAGCAAGGAAAACATATTATTGAAGAGAAACATAACTAAGACTCAGAAGAGACCAGTCTTCCGTTTTCCTAGCTGTTATGCTGAAGCTAAATAAATAGATAGAATAAAATATCAGTGTGCTTCAACGTGAAATAACTACCAAAAAAATTATGAATAAAAGAGAGCAGATGATCTCCAGTTTCATCTCCAGTTTACAGTCTTACAAAGGCCACCATAAACGTTCTCAACTCAACCGGTGTCATATTTAAATCGGTAGCGACCCTTATTCTGAAAACACGCTGTGCAAGAGCATGTTGTTCCGCCTTTGAACGCTGAAAGTTGCATGTGAATGGAATGCGTGAGTCAAACCTGCGAAAGCGTGCCTTTGAGGGGAGCTTTCGGAAACGGCAGCAGAATTTTAAGCCATTCATTTATACTCGTTAGGAGATGCTCAGGAAGATAAAGCGACCCTCCTCACTGACTGCTGACCAACACTGACAGCTCTGTCCATTGAGTTGTTAAAAGTCACAGCGTTTCGTACGATTTACTTATTCCGCACTTTTTGGTTTTTGCAACGTCATTGTGACAACACAACTGCTAAATCTACAAAACGCCGGTAATGTCGCACTTGCAATTTCACATCCAATTTGTACATTTTTTTTACCAGTTATATTTAAAATAAAGTGCTACTACTTTATAGTGTTACTACCTGAGCTCGTGACGACAGTTGAAATTGATTGAAATTACGACTTGTATGGAACATCATTGCTAGAAGTGACATTTGCATGTCATTTGTTGATCTGCGCTTGCATATGCACTACAGGTTCGAACCCGACCTGTGTGGACTTTCAAAGACTTTAGGTTACGTGGTCGCTCTAAACTGCGCCAGTGTGAGTGTGTTTGCCTTGTAATGTTGTGACCCCGATCCTGTCACGAATAGCCGACGATGCTGACACATTTCAACCAATGTAAACAACAAGTCGTGGGCGGCACTGCTCGCAACTCTAGCGTCGCTGGTTCGATCCCGGACTCGGACTCCGCCTGTGTGGAGTTTGCATGACCTTTACATATCCGCGTGGGTTTATTCCTGTATCCACCAACATTCCAAAGACGCGTGTTGTGCCCTTAGTGGGTGAGTGTGCGAAACTGGAGTAAACCCACGCAGACGCATGGGAACTCCAAACAGGCACGAGTCTGGAGCTGTGCGACGAACCAATTGTTCCACCGTGCCGCCCTTGAGCATATTTATGTCATACTATTTAAGATAAAGCATACTGCATAATTTTTGCATGATATTGTGTTACTTTGAATGAATTTTAAACACGAAATCAGACATCTCTTCCAAGCTTTTTTTGCATCAAAATCTCTTAAAGAAGGTGAAAAAGGGACCCTCTAAGGCATATGACTAAACCAGTTTATGCTTGGCTACAACATCAAAAACTGAGTTTGTTGTTTTTTTACATCATATGAATGAAACTGGTCTTTCTTGTATGGCTTCATGTCAGGCGTTTACATGAATGTAGGAAATGAATGGTTGCTTTTTCACAGTATGAAAAGGCTGGAGGCACTCATATCAATGAGACAAATTCTACAGGACAAGAAAAGTTGTACCCATAGGGACACTATTAGCCTGTCAATTTATTCACCTTGGACAAGCTGCTTATACTTACAGGGCAACTTCTTTCATTCAGAAAATGCATACAATCATACAAACTCATCCTTTTCATTAAAGGTTAACCTCAATGGATGCAAATGGGATTCCAGAGGAGGTCTTAAAAAATGAAGAATTAATCAAACGTCTGGAGGTTGTAGCCAAAGATGCAGCACTGCTACATGGTGTGCTAATGCGCACCAAAGAGACTCCCAACTCTTCAGAGGTAAAACAGACGCTCATTTTGGGTTTTATATAGTAAACTATGTTTTTCTGTTCTGCCAAAGACTTGAAACATTATTAGAAGTACAGGATGCATAAATGATGGCTAAGGCAAATGTAATACAGCTACATTTTACGTAACTACACTATTTGGTCATTTTATCTATTCTAGTATGTACAATTGGGGCCAAAAGTCTGAAACTGTGTTCTTTGGATGTTAGTGTATTGGATATGTACCCCCTTAAACGTCCACTCGAGCAGGCATGGACTCCAAGTTTGAACAAAACCTGATGATCCATGTTATACCAGCACAAAGTTCCAAAGAGCATCTTCTGATGTTAATGAATGACTTGGCTTTGTCTGTCTTTAAGTGCCTCCATAAATGGTTGATGGGGCTTAGGTCAGTTTACAGTGAACTAAAGTCCACGACAGTCAACACCCCTTGATTTTCTTTGGTCTTTAAGTAGTTGTTACAAAGCTTTGAGGTGTGTTTTGGGTCGATGTCCTGAGGCACGATGAATCTTTATATCTATATCTATATAATCTTTTAATATCAAACATTTTGAGTGGTGGACTCAGTTTTTGCCACTGTGGTTAATGAAGTTAATTTTGGAACTGTAGTTCCATTTGGCACTATAGTAACTTTACTGTCACAAAGTGGAATATCATGTAAAGTTCCTGAGCAGCTGCATCATCAAGCACAATGCCAAGCCTTAGATGTAGTGGTGAACCAGTGAACCAGTGGAAACATTCTGTGGAGTGACGAATCATGCTTCTCTATCTGGCAGTCGGTGTTTGGCGAATGCCAACATGAGAACATTACCTGTCTGACTGCATTGTGCCAACTGTAAAGTTTTGTGGAGGAGGGATAATGATATGGGGTTGTTTTTCAGGGGTTGGCCTAGGCCCATTAGTTCCAGTGATGGGAAATCTTAATTCTTCAGGATACCAAGACATTTTGGAGAACTGTATGCTTCCAACATTGTAGGAACAGTTTGGGGAAGGCCCTTTTCTGTTCCAGCATGACTGTACCCCAATGCACAAAGCAAAGTCCATAAAGGCATGGATGGGGGAGAGCTCCGACCTCAACCCCATCAAACACCTCTGGGATGAACTAGAACAGAGATTGTGAGCCAGGCCCTCTCGTTCCAACATTAGTGCAGTGAATGGACAAAAATTCCCACAGACACAGTCCAAAATCTTGTAAATTGGGGGGTGATGACACAGCAGGGTTCATCAGCACACATTCAGCATTAATCCGGAGTCATGTCTGGAATTCTGTAAATCTTATGGTTGCCTTTATGTCTGGATTAAGGAAAGTTAATTACGTCCTGGTGCACAGGAAAACCTGGAACAGAATTTGCACAGCTGAGTGAGTGTGAGCATTCTGTTTAAGCTGAGTTTGTGCTTAATTGTTTTGTAGGTGGTGAACTATGCACCGTTCACACTCTTCCCATCCCCAGTGCCGAAAACATTGTTTAACCAGGCTGTTGAAGTTCAAACTCATTTTAACCGACTGGTGGACAGAGTCAGTCAGAATCCACAGTTCCTGGAAGAGGCGCTCACAAGGTACTGCTTTGGAATGCCTGCTGGCAACAACAAAACAAGTCCATCATTTGTCTGTGTGTACCTTACAAGACTTGTTCTCTCGCTCCTTAGTGAACATTTGGACTAGAGACTCGTAAGGTGTTATTAGAAAGTGTCCAAATTCGTTTTCTGGCCTTACCAGTTATGTAGAAATAGTAGGGAAATGATTCAATGTTGGGAATAGTGAATATGGGACCATTTTGTCTACAGCCTATAAAATTAAGAATTTGTAAAATCAGATGTCATTTGGTACTAGTGCTTCTACAAGGAAAATCAGTGGTTGCCTGTTGCTTTGTTGCACATCAGTGGAGACATGGCTTAAGTAAAGAAAGCATTAGTGCATCATCTGGAAAGCTGCCAAATATTTTTTTCGCACACCATATTATAAGTGTGGTATGTTTTAAATTGTAGGCATTCTAATTTGCAGAAATGTGTCAGTTTTAAGTTTCCTGCTAAATGTTGTGTGAACTTGTTTTTTTAACAAAATGAGTTGATTGGCCAGGGGCACATGACTTGCAACATGACTTACTTCTAATATGCATGTCTCTCAACAGCACCATCAAGGTTGATGATTTCACAGCAAGACTTTTCAACATTTACAGACAAGTTCAACAGGAGCCACAGGACACGGTAATATGCCTATAGACAAATTCCTTCAGAAATAAATCATATGTAGAAAATGTATTATGTTTTTGTATAACCTGTTATGTAGAAAAATACAAAAGTGTAACAACAGAAAGCACTGCATCTTAATGCATGTACTATTGTTTTTCAGCCCGCCAAATAAACCCAACATATTAGGATGTGTAGTGTATTGTCTTGTAAAATTCATATTTCATGCCGATTTTGTTTCATAGAGAAATGTTTATGATTTAGTTTGAGATTTGTAGTCTGGTATATTGTATATCTCAAAAACTGTTATTGGCTTTACTGCACCTTTTGAGATATACAAGAATTAGGGGGCAGTGGTGGTTTAGTGCTTAAGGCACTGAACTACTCATTGGAAGATTGTGAGTTCAGATCTCTTTACCTTTAACTGCTCGGCTCTGTAACTATACAGTAGTGGGAAAAAGTGTTTGCCCCCTTCCTGATTTCCTATTTTTTTTGCATGTTTGTCACACTTAAGTGTTTCGGAAAATCAAACCAATTTAAATATTAGTTAAAAACAACACAAGTAAACATAAAATGCAGTTTTAAAATGAAAGTGTTTATTAAGGGAGAAAAAAATCCAAACCTACATGACCCTGTGTGGAAAATGGCCCTACACCTGTTCTCAATCAGGACATCACTTAAACAGGACCTGCCTGACAAAGTGAAGTACACCAAAAGAGCCTTAAAAGCTACACATGATGCCGAGATCCTAAGAAATTCAGGAACAATTGTGAAAGGAGGTAATTGAGATCTCTCAGTCTGGAAAGGGTTATAAAGACATTTCTAAATCTTTGGGACTAAAGTAGCGAAAAACAGTGAGAGCCATTATCCACAAATGGTGAAGACATGGAACAGTGGTGAACCTTCCCAGGAGTGGCCGGCTGACCAAAATTACCCCAAGAGCGCAGCGAAGACTCATCCAAGAAGTCACAAAAGACCCCACAACAACATCCAAAGAACTGCAGGCCTCACTTGCCTCAGTTACGGTCAGTGTTCATGCCTCCACCATAAGAAAGAGACTGGGAAAAATGGCCTGCATGGCAGAGTTCCAAGACGAAAACCACTGCTGAGCAAAAAGAACATTAAAGTTCATCACATTCGACACATTTTCATGATCCCCAAGACTTTTTTTGAAAACATTCTGTGAACTGACGAGACAAAAGTTGAACTCTTTGGAAGCTGTGTCTCCCTTTACATCTGGCGTAAAAGTAACACAGCATTTCAGAAAAAGAACATTATACCAACAGTAAAATACGGTGGTGGTAGTGTGATGGGCTGGGGCTGTTTTGCTGCTTCAGGACCTGGAAGACTTGCTGTGATAAATGGAACTATGAATTCTGCTGTCTACCAAAACATCCTGAAGGAGAATGTCCAGCCATCTGTTCGTGACCTCAGGCTGAAACGAACTTTGGTTCTGCAGCAGGACAATAATCCAAAACACACCAGCAAGTCCTCCTGTGATTGGCTAAAGAAAAACAAAATGAAGACTTTGGAGTGGCCTAGTCAAAGTCCTGACCTGAATCCTATTGAGATGCTGTGGCAGGACCTTAAAAAGGCCGTTCATGCTCGAAAACCCTCCAGTGTGGCTGAATTACAACAATTCTACAAAGATGAGTGGCCAAAATTCCTCCACAATGCTGTAAAAGACTCACTGCAAGTTATCACAAACGCTTGGTTGCAGTTGTTGTTGCTAAGGGTGGCCCAACCAGTTATTAGGTTTAGGGGGCAATCACTTTTTCACACAAGTACATGTAGGTTTGGATTTTTTTCTCCCTTCATAATAAACACCTTCATTTAAAAACTGCATTTTGTGTTTACTTGTGTTGTCTTTGACTAATATTTAAATTGGTTTGACGTTCCGAAACACTTGGGTGTGACAAACATGCCAATAAACAGGAAGTCAGGAAGGGGGCAAACACTTTTTCACACCACTGTATATTTGTGCACCTGAATAATTTCATTTACAGTTATGTCAGAACTTGTGCTCACACTGGTCTTTTTTTCATCTAAGCCAATAGTGCTGGGCCTGAATCGCTCAGACTACATGATTGATCATAATGAAGGAAGAACAGGCTTGAAGCAGATTGAAATAAACACTATTGCAGCCAGTTTTGGGGGCCTATCGTCACGCATACCAGATGTCCATCGGTGAGTGTACATGCTTAAATGCCCTCTACCCTTTAATTAAAATGTGTGTGATCATGAACGAAGGCCTGTGGTATCAGTGTATTTATCCAACTCAGAAAAAAAATAGTGGAAGTATGGAAAGTACAAATAAAGTGTTTCTTATATTTACTTTAATTGACTGTAATTTTATTGCAGACAGTATGAACCCAAGATATTTCATGTTTTGTCTGGTCAACTTCATTTCAATTGTTAAAAAACATCCATCCTTGAATTTCATTTGGAGACAAGTCAGGACTGCAGGCAAGCCAGTCCAGTACCCGTACCCTCTTCTTCCACAGCCATGCCTTTGTAATGTGTGCAGCATGTGGTTTTGCATTGTCTTGTTGAAAAATGCACATCACTGGTAAAGATGTCGTCTTGAAGGCAGTTTATGTTGCTCTAAAGTCTCGATGTACTTTTTTGCATTAATGCTGCCATCACAGAAGTGTAAATGACCTTCACCAAGGGAACTGACCCAACCCCATACCATGACAGACCCTGGCTTTTGGACTTGTAACAGTCTGGATGGTCCTTTTTATCCTTGGTCTGGAGCACACGGTGTCGATTTCTTCCAGAAAATATCTGGAATACTGATTCATCTGACCACAATACATGTTTTCCCTGTGTGATGGTCCATCCTAGATGTTTCCAAGCCCACAGAAGTCAACACCCCTTCTGGACATACTTAATATAAGGCTTCTTTTTTTGCACAGTAATGTTTTAAGTGGCATTTGTGAATGTATCTGTACTGTAGTGCTTGATAAAGGTTTGCCAAAGTAATCTTTTGCCCATGTGGTTCTATCAGCTATTGATGAATGATGGTTGTTGATGCAGTGCTGTCTGAGGGATCAGAGATCACGCGTCCTCAGTTTAGGCTTGTGCCCTTGCCCTTTATGCACTGAAATCCCTCCAGATTCCTTGAATCGTTTAATGATATTATGCGCTGTAGAGGGAGAACTATGTAAATCCCTTCCAATATTTATTTTATGAACACTTTTTTTTTTTTAATTTCATTAATTTCTTATGCATGTTTTGATAAACTGGAGACACTTCTCAAAGACTTGGCCTTTCGTGGACCTCATTACCTACCACATTACTATCTCTAAATTGCCCCGTCCCAGATATATATTTTTTTTAATGCTTTGCAGGCCTAAAGTGCAGGAATTTGTTTAACAAATGAAATAAATTTCCATAGACATAATTTTAAATGTATTTTATTCATACTGTCTGCAATGAGAAAAGTCAAAGTAAGACACACTGGATTTTTATTTGCATTTTCCATACTGTCCCAGCTTTTTCTGATTTGGGTTTGTATGGTCTTATCCCAGACACATTCTCAAGGTTGCAAACCGGTTGGACGAATCCAAACAGATACTGGATAACAATCCATCTGCAGGTCTGGCCAAAGGCTTGGCAAAGGCCTGGGAGCTTTATGGATCAGAGAGGTTAGTTTCACATTTAACATAACATTTTTAGCTTTCTTTTCTTACATTATGGACTATGCCACTATGTGATCAGACCCTGACACAACAGATTTAGATATATGGACTTGTATGACCTATAATGGGGTGTGTAGATCTGTCAGCTGTGGGGTAATTTGTGAATGATTGATTGTGATGCAATAGAATTGAACTATGAGATTTATGTGTCGCGAAACACAGCTGGTAATGTTGTCATCTGTTGCAGGGCCGTTGTGATGTTTCTAGTTGAAGATGTTCAGAGGAACATTTTTGACCATCGATATGTGGAGAATGAGCTTTGGTCAAGGTACGATGCTCCATGTCATCTCACACCTCATTATACAATTTTATTTAATATCATTGACCTAATTCCACACATTGACCAAAACACCTTGACCTACTTTCGACATTAAGAGAAACCTAAAAGATATTTTATTTAGAAATTTAATCAGTACACTTACTCCACGTTTTATGAAGATAAGAAATACACAAACAGCAGAAACCGTATTCTGAATTTTGAATTTTTCTCTGGGCAAGTGATACAGTGTGATACTGTCCTGCACTCTTCTGCTAGGAACCAGGGAGTCATGTAGCGGGAGTGATGAGTGCTGGGAAATGTAGTGAGGAAGAGCTGTGGTCATGCCAATCGTTTTTGCTTTACACTTTCAATACATTATTCAATAAATGATGTGAGAATTTCAATACTTCATTATAAAATAAGCTTTATGTTAATGATTTTGCCTAAATGTAGTTTAAGTATGTTTAAGGAACTCCACAATACTCTTCCTCATCTGGCACGGGAGAGTGCAGAAATCAGCAGTCATGTGGCTCTGGGAAATGTAGTGAGGAAAAAATGTGGTCGGGGTCATGTTTTAAGCATGTTTAAGGTTAAGGTAGGCGCCGCTATGTGTGTGTGTATATATATATATATATATATATATAATAATATATACTATATATATATATATATATATATATATATATATATATATAGATATATATATATGTGTATGTGTGTGTGTGTGTGTGATGTGTATATTTATATTTATATTTATATTTATATTTTATATATATATATATATATATATATATATATATATATATATATATATATATATATATATATATATATATATATATAACACACACACACAGTGGGGCAAAAAAGTATTTAGTCAGTCACTGACTGTGGCAAGTTCTCCTCCTTACAAAGATGAGAGAGGTCTGTAATTTTCATCATAGGTACACTTCCAACTAGGGCTGCCACAAACGATTATTTTTATAGTCGACTAATCACCGATTATTATTTTCGATTAGTCGACTAATCGGATCATACGCTAATTGAATATAAAACATACACCTAAACATTAGCTAACTAAAAATAAAGACAATTAAGATAATAGTTCATTAAACCTTTAATGAAATATGCAGCTTGTTGCAACAAACAATTATTTAACTGTGTAGCATAAAGCGTAAACAACTGAGTGAAATAAGGATAAGGCACTGGTTTAAACAACACAAAAATAAATACCTTTTTTTTTTTTAGGGTTTTCTTTCCTTCATTTGTCTCTGGCATCAAACATAGCTGCATTTAAATCAAATGAGGTAGGTACCTGCAACTAAGGAATTATTCACAAAAATAAAGTTTTGGTCTCACTGACTCAAATATAGCAAAATTTTGTTACTTTGTAACAAAGCCGTACATTGAAGAACGTAGTTTTTTAGCACTGAAACGTAACGTTAGAAAACATTAGCGTTCCTATTCAAACACATCACTGTTATAACGTTACAGAAAATACATGAAATGTGTGCTAAAGCTAATGAATCAAATCGTCATCGCTAATGTTAACGTTTACAGCTATCAGTATGAGTAAGTAGCAAGTTAACTCTCTGTTTTCGCTAATTGTAGCAGCTAACTAGCCATTTTGCGTACCGAGATGACGGTCCCTCTTCATCATTGTCATAATCAGCCACAACATGCTTCCTTTTCAGGTGCTCGTGGAAGGCAAGTTCTGCCTTGCAGATATTGCATTGCACACTCTCTTTCGTTTTCTTAAAATGATCCCACAGTTTTGAGCTCCGTTCCGGGTAACCATGACACCAGAAACCCGTCTGGTATAACTTCATGTGACATCACGGTCTACCCCGTCTACAACTACTGCGCATGTGTGTCAAAAAAAGAAAGGGATATGTGGCAGTGGACGGTGCCGCAGCAGTTTGGAGAGAAAAACAAAGTAAAAAAAAAGAAAACGACGCATCGACTATTAATTAGTCGTCGACGATTTTAATAGTCGACATAATCGTGACTAGTCGACTAATCGTGGGCAGCCCTACTTCCAACTATGAGAGACAAAATGAGAAAAAAATCCAGGGAAATCACATTGTAGGACTTTTAAAGGATTTAATTGTAAATCATGGTGGAAAATAAGTATTTGGTCACCCACAAAGAAGCAAGATTTCTGGCTCTCACAGACCTGTAAATTCTTCTTTAAGAAGCTCTTCTGTCCTCCACTCGTTACCTGTATTAATGGCACCTGTTTGGCCTCGTTATCTGTATAAAAGACACCTCTCCACAGCCTCAAACAGTCAGACTCCAAACTCAAGCATGGCCAAGACCAAAGAGCTGTCGAAGGACACCAGGAAAAAAACTGTAGACCTGCAGCAGGCTGGGAAGAGTGTATCTACAATAGGCAAGCAGGTTGGTGTGAATAAATCAACTGTGGGAGCAATTGTAAAAAAATGGAAGACATAGAAGACCATTGATAATCTCACTTCCACGCAAAATCTCATGTCAAAATGAGAACGTTGAAAAAAATCCCAGAATTACAAGGAGGGACCTGATGAATGACCTGCAGAGAGCTGGGACCAAAATAAAAAGGCTACCATCAGTAACACACTACGCAGAGAGGGACTCAGATCCTGCAGTACCAGGCGTGTCCCCCTGCTTAAGCCAGTACATGTCCAGGCCTGTCTGAAGTTTGCCAGAGAGCATATGGATGATCCAAGAGAGGATTGGGAGAATATCATGTGGTCAGATGAAACCAAAATAGAATTTTTTGATAAAAACTCAACTCTTCATGTTTGGAGGTAGAAGAATGCTAAGTTGCACCATACCTACTGTGAAGCATGGGGGTGGAATCATCATGCTTTGCGGCTGTTTTTCTGCAAAGCGGACAGAACAACTGATCAGTCGTAAGGGAAGAATGAACGGGGCCATGGATTGTGAGATTTTAAGCCAAAACATCCTACTATCAGTGAGAGCATTGAAGATGGAACGTGACTGGGGCTTCCAGCATGACAATGATCCCAAACACACCGCTCGGGCAACGAAGGAGGGGCTCTGTAAACAGCATTTCAAGGTCCTGGAGTGGCCTAGCCAGTCTCCAGACCTCAACCCCATAAACAATTTGTGGTGGGAGTTGAAAGTCCGTGTTGCCCAGCGACAGCCCCAAAACATCACTGCTCTAGAGGAGATCTGCATGGAGGAATGGGCCAAAATACCAGCTACAGTGTGTGCAAACCTGGTGAAGACGTTTGACCACTGTCATTGCCAACAAAGGTTATGTTTTATTGAGAATTGAGTTGAAATTTGTTATTGACCAAATACTTATTTTCCACCATAATTTACAAATAAATTCTTTAATAATCCTACAATGTGATTTCCTGGATTTTTTTTCCTCATTTTGTCTCTCATAGTTGAAGTGTACCTATGATGAAAATTACAGACCTCTCCCATCTTTCTAAGTAGGAGAACTTGCACAATCAGTGACTGGCTAAATACGTTTTTGCCCCACTGTATACAGTATACATCAAATTCCTTGGTTTACGATAAATTCAACTTAAAATGGATTTGTCGGAACGTACATCCCCATCGTAAGTCAGGGACTACCTGTAATTTAATACGTCTTCATATACACTGAATAGCCACTTTATTAGAGACACCCAGCTAGTACCATGCTGGACCCCCTTTGACCTATCACAACTGCAGCAACTTCTTGTGGCATCAATTCCAGTAGGAGTTGAAATCATTCTGCAGGAATACTGACTCATACAGACAGCATGGCTTCTCACAGCTGGCGCATATTAGACTGTGGTAGTGACGTGCTCTGAACCATTTGACCTTTTCCCAGAGTTGCTCCATAGGCTTAAGATCTGGGAAATGTGAAGGCCAGGTAATCAAGGAAAACTCATTGTCACGTTCCTGGAGCCAGTCCATGCATTGTCCTGCTGAATGTGTCCTTCTGACTTAAGCTAAACACCTGCTATGAAGGGATGAACTTAGGTAAGCCCTACTTGTCCAAACGTCCATCCACATGTATCAGGGGACCCAGGGTGTGCCAAGAAAACATTTCCAACACCATCACTCCACCTCCACAAGCCTGAACTGTTGACATCTGACAGGAAGGGTTCATCAGCTCCTGTTTCTTGTGCCAAATTCTGACCCTCCCTTCAGCATGGAACAGCAGAAATCTGGATCGGTTCCACTGCTCTGTGTTCCATGTTTCTTGATGGTACTCAAACTGGTCATTTGCTCTTAAAACCCACCCATGCTATGGAATGCATTCGGATATGTAAGTTGGATCACCAGGGTTGTATTCAGGATCCCCTTTCACTGGTCAAGTCAAGTCAGATTTATTTCTATAGGACTTTTTACAATGGAGCATTGTCTCAAAGCAACTTAACAATTTTAGATTATCTTCTAATCTCTATGGCCCATCCCAAATTGAGCAAACCTAGGGCGACAGTGGCAAGGAAAAACTCCCTAAGCGTTTTGGGGAAGAAACCTTGGGAGGACCAAGACTCAAAAAGGGACCCAACCTCCTTGGCTGGCGTAGATGATAAATGTAAGAATGAAGTTCATTTATCTAAACAAATAAGTCTTTTAGTGGTAGTTCAAATTAAATCATGTAAAATATGCATATTGGCATTATGTAGTCCAATAACAATGGTTGTGTTTCCTCGATCACACCATTCTCAGTATACTCTGGACACCATTGCATGAGCAAATGCAACAATGTTGGCAGTTTTTGAAATACTGGACCCCTGCTACTCTAGCAACGATGACCATAACTCGTTCATCATTGTTCAGATCACTCAACACACTGAAACTGCTCCACAGAAAATGTGCTCACTTGATTTTAGGGTGTACTCCAGGTCCATGGGTCTCATTTCCATACAGGGAAAATCCAATCATGAAAGAGCAGGCGTCTCTAATAAAGTTCCCACCCAATGTATGTTGAACGGCCGTACCATGTGCCATTTTGACTTTGGGATGCAGATGTCCATGTAAAGAAGGTACTGTAAAATAATATAGTACATGTTATGAATTTACTAAACAAATTAAAGGAAAATGATTCCCTTGGACATGAATATGGGTGGCACCGCTGCCTCACAGCAAGAAGGTTCTGGGTTCAATTCCAGGGTGAAGTGGCCTGGGTCCCTTCTGTGTGGAGTCTGCATGTTCTCCCCGTGTCCGCGTGGGTTTACTGCGGGTACTCCGGTGACAGTCCAAAGACAGTCCGCATGTTAGGTTAATTGATTACGCTAAATTGGCATTGACTTGAGTGTGTATGTATAAATGACTTGTCTTGAGGTAACCTTGTGTGTGTGTCGCTGAAAATGGCCACTGATGCTGATAGAGACGTTAAATAAAACAATAAATAAACAAACAACTGGACATGAATATAGCATAGCATTGAGCCATACATAAAGGAGAAATGACATACAATCGTTGTATCTTCACAGAAACGTCCCTGTCATAAGAAGGCAGTTCAGTGATGTTTGTAGCAGTGGATCTTTGGACCAGGACAAAAGGCTGTTTGTGTAAGTGCTCACAGTATTTTCCTTAACTATGAAGGGTCACACAGTGAAGCAGTCTTGTGATCAGGTGTCCAGCCTATTGTAATGTTCAGCAAATAAAGATGCAGATACGCGCCATTTAAAACCATCCAATTCATGTCTGTTCGATTTCAGTCAAAGTGAGATTTATTTCTTATTGCTCAAAGCAGCTTTAAAATTTTACATCATCTTATAATATCTAAGGCCAATCCCGAACCGAGCAAGCCTATGGCAACAGTGGCAAGGAAAAACTTCCTAAGCGTTATAAGGAAGAAACCTTGGAACGACCAAAGCTGCGTTCACATTACCAGGCTGAAGTGGCACAAATCTGACTTTTTTGCCTTACTGTAACTCATAGGCTACGTTCACAAATCCAATTTTCTCACCAAATCTAACTATTTGGGGATCTGTTCACACTATCTTTTTAATGTGACCTACATTTGTCTGAAGAGGCCTAGACCCTGAACTGACAGGTATGTGCAAAAGAGTGCCGCTTCACCTGACCAGCTCGTCCAGATTTAAACGATCAAAATGGAGATGACAGTAACATGCAGCTCTTTAATGGTCATGTTAAAAAGGGCAGGTTATTTGGCCACTGCCATTTCTTTCTTTTTCTTTATTTATTTAAGCTGTGCTTTCTAATTTTGTTTGCATAGAGACAGCAACCCAAATATTTAAGATATCTGTTACTTCACCATCCCGCCACTGATGACCTTTCTCACCGCTGGCATCCCTTCTCCTCAGAGCGCATTTATTTACATTTACATTTACAGCATTTAGCAGACGCCCTTATCCAGAGCGACTTACAATTGGTACAATCTTATAATTCAAGCAATTGTGGGTTAAGGGCCTTGCTCAAGGACCCAACAGTGGCAACTTGGCTGAGGTGGGATTTGAACCCTGGACCTTCTGGTCCAGAGTCTAGTACCTTAACCACTAGGCTACCACAGTCCATGAGGAATGACAAGTTGGAATGGCGTAATTAATTAAGTCGCATTAATTCCAATCTCATCATTCTCATTCAGATCGCAGGGCCATTGGATATGCATCTGATCTAGGACCACATAAGTGTGTCAATTAGGATTTGAAAAGATCAGATGTGTGTGTCCACACAGCTGTGAAAAAATCTGATTTATGCCACTTCAGGCTGGTACTGTGAACATGGTCTTACCTATTTGATTTGAGTCATTGCCCTGTTTTATACAAACACAGTGTGACTGATCTGACTGTGCTTATTGTGTTTAACAGTAATTGTCTGAGGGTGTATAATAACATGTATAAATGCCTCTCTATTGTCAGAAATGGACAGGAGGTTGCTGTTGTTTATTTCCGTAATGGATACATGCCTAACAACTACAACTCGGAACAAGTAAGAACACCATGCAGTTAATTTCTCTTCCACTGTTTGACTGCTTTGCTCTCATTATTCTCCCAGTGGTGTTTCATAGCAAGTGATTTCTAATTTAAAAAAAGCTGAAACTATATTTAGCAAATATTGTAGCACATAAGTGTAGGGCTGTCACAATTATTACATAATTATTTAAGAAAATCGCAATTAATTACAGTAATTTTCCCACAGATTTCTGCAGAATGTGCATTGGGTGTATCGGGTTGAGGCAACTATGTCACTTTAGGCTTGCATTTCGTTAGTTGCATTCAATGAACAGATGATTAAATCATTATATTATCAATTATTAATATGACAACTAATGCCAGCTAAAGTTTCAGGATTGTATATATAAAATGTACTTGTGTTCGTGTGTGTGTGTGTGTGTGTGTGTGATGTACCATAGAGCTGGGAGGCTCGGTTGATGATGGAGCGGTCACGTGCTGTAAAATGTCCAGATATCGGCACCCACCTTGTGGGCACAAAGAAGGTCCAGCAGGAGCTGGCACGGCCGGGTGTACTGGAGCGCTTCTTCCCAGATGAGCCTGAAGCGGTGGCTCTGATCCGTGCCACATTCACCGGCTTGTACAGTTTGGACATGGTATACAAGACAACATGAGATCAACATTAAATGTCACTACTTCCAGAGACGTGCAGGTTCACCTTACATACTTTTGCCACTAGGGGGAGGAAGGTGACCGTACTGTGGCCATGGCTTTGGCCAAACCAGATCTGTACGTGCTGAAACCACAAAGAGAAGGAGGCGGTGAGGTTTAGTTGTACTTTTTTGATTCGTTACATTTCAATTTACACTGTTTAGCAGATGGACTAAAAGTCGTGTCCAGAGCAGCAGAAATGCTTTGTGTTATGACATGTACTCGTGCTAGCAAACGTAAGTACTGTACACATGTAGTGACGCATCATTGAAAGTAGGTGAGATTTTGAATAAACAGGAACCAGGTAGGGATTTCCCCAGGGGCATTTCTAGACTATTTCTTGTACTGGGACACATACAGAATTTAGAGGGGCACAGCTATACCCTACTGAGGGGGTATCCCACAGTTGAATGATGGAATTAGGGCTCCCCCTATAGGGAATGATGGAAGTACGGCTCCCAGGGACTCCCCATACAGGGGAGAAATATATAGAGTGGAGGAAATACTTATTTGATTTTGTAAGTTTGCCCACTGACAGAGAAATGAACAGTCTATAATTTTAATGGTAGGTTTATTTTAACAGTGAGAGAAAATCACATTCTATAAAATATATTAATTGATTTGCATTTTGCAGAGTGAAATAAGTATTTGATCCCCTAGCAAAACAAGACTTAGTAATTGGTGCCAAAACCCTTGTTGGCAAGCACAGAGATCAGATGTTTCTTGTAGTTGATGACCAGGTTTGCTCACATATCAGGAGGAATTTTAGTCCACTTGTCTTTGCAGATCATCTGTAAAGCGTTAAGGTTTTGAGGCTGTCGCTTGGCAACTCGAAGCTCCAGCTCCCTCCGCAGGTTTTCTATGGGATTAAGGTCCGGAGACTGGCTAGGCCACTCCATGACCTTAATGTGATTCTTCTTGAGCCACTCGTTTGTTGCCTTGGATGCATATTTTGGGTCATTGTCATGCAGGAAGACCCATCCACAACCCATGTTCAGTGTCCTGGCAAAGGGAAGGAGGTTTTCACTCAGGATTTTAAGGTACATCGCCCCGTCCATCCTCCCGTCAATACGGTGAAGTTGTCCTGTGCCCTTAGCAGAGAAGTTTTCTTTTAATGGATACTTCTTCATTGCTAAAGAAAGATAGCAGGGGCTGCTGGTTTGTGCCTGGCTCTGTGCTCTCGCTAGCTCTAGCTTTGCTAGTTTTGTCAAATTCCACATATTTGGTGGGTTGATGCTGTTTTTTAAATGTCTTATTCAGCACATTTTGGGAGATCGGTTCCTCCATTATTTTCGCCATGCATTATTGCAAATGTCACGCTCTGAAGAGCTCCACACTGAAGACATGGTTGTGTCCGAAATATGCCTACACCCTCATTAGTATCCCTAGTCCCTCTTTAGTATTGTCAACAACCATTTAGTTGACCAAGTAGCACTCAAAACAGAAATGAAATATTGCGCTTTTGCGTCATTAGCATACATCAGCAGAGGTCTCATACAAACTGTTTTGAGCTCTGTAGGCTACACGCACGCATGACCTGAATTCTGAATTAAAGTTCGTAAAAGCACTGTGCTGTTTGTGTGGCTGGGTTTGGCACAGAATCAGTTACATGAGACTGAGCTCATGATTGAGCGGTGCAGTATATATTAGGCTCCTCGGTTTGCATTCCAATCGCTTTACTCTGGGCTCATCAGAACGTAACCCCATCATAATTCAGGGAGCACCTGTCTAACCAAAACATGATGTAAATATGCTAAGAGCATTAGGCTGGTTTGCACTCAAAAAGCTGTCCTCTAATCTCAGTATCCTAAGTGTTACCTCTGACATTTTGCCTCACAGGGAACAACATTTATGGAGAAGAGATCTGCCGTATGCTGGAGAGTTTGAAGAGCAGCACAGAGAGAACTGCCTACATCCTGATGGACAAAGTACAGCCTCGACCCACATACAACTACCTGCTCCGTAGCGGTCAACCGATGAGGTTCAGCTTGTGCCTTAGTGAACTAGGGGTGTTTGGAGCCTATGTAAGGTATGCTGAGCTGTACTTCTCCTTGCTTGCTAATATTTTGTTTTCTAATGCTTAGTGCTGCTACACAGGTCATAATTTAAAATAAAGCAGGCAGTGTTACTGGTGCTACTTTACCTGCTAATTAAATGCTTCGTTTGTGAAGGAGATGGGATAAACTGATACATTACATACATATTATTGACGGGCTTACGTAACGCTCGGTCAAAAACCAAGAGGTCTAATTTGTTTTTTTGTAATGAATTAACTGTTGTGTTCACATAACAACAGAATTACTTTTATTATTGCTACTTTAGTTTATCATTTATATCTCACATGAAAAATGTGAAATACTTGGACGGGAGTTTTTTTTTTTTTCTTCCTCAAAACTATACACACCGCCATTTTATTTGAGTTTCAAATGGTTCCAAGTGATGAAGACCTCTTTTTGCTGCTCACAGATACCTGGTATCTTGAACCCCATTATTTGATTTCTGTTCAATTACATATCAAGTTTATGCTTTTACTCAAATATAATTTTTAATTAATTATTAATTATATTACTATATTTTATTAATTGTCCCAAACTTGAACATTTTATAAGGAAGTAAAATTGCTCTGTGCTTCTGAGGAGGAGGAAAAACAGAGGGCAAAGGAATATCAAGACAAACTATATTTTTCTCAGTCTGAAAATACAGGAGATGCTTCATGAAGTGATGGTGATTGGTCAGTGAGTTCATAAAAGTTCATAAAAGTTGAACCAAGGGCGTATAGAAAAAAAAAATAATAAAAAAAGGTCAAATTTTCACTGCCCAAAAAGTCGTGTTTGGTGTGGAAGATTCTGTCATTATTAGGGTTGGGTCTCGAAACCCATTCAGAACCGGTTCCACAATTCCAAGAACCAGGTACCTGTTAAGAAATTAGAATTTCGATTCCACTTATCGGTTCCTACTAACGCATTTTATGATTTAAAAAAAACACGAATAGTGCACAAATAAGTCCATATTAAGGACGCATCTCTAAAAATGAAGGTCGATTTGAATCTAAAAATCTATTTTTTAAACACTATTACTAAGCCTATTGGTTCTGGAGAAGGTACAACATGGATTTGAGTCTTTTCACCAACTGTCGTATGATTTGCATCACTTCAGGGCTCACATGGTTCTTCTTGAATGAATTTGATTTATTCAAGTCAAGTCAAGTCAGATTTATTTATATAGCGCTTTTTACAATGGAGCATTGTCTCAAAGCAACTTTACAAGTTTAGATGATCTCCTAATAACTACGTCCAATCCCAAATTGAGCAAGCCTAGGGCGACAGTGGCAAGGAAAAACTCCACGAGTTCTAGGAAGAAACCTTGGGAGGACCAAGACTCAAAAAGGGACCCAACCTCCTTGGGCGGCGTAGATGATAAATCTAAGAACGAAACTAAAGTCATGGAGTCAAAAAGCATAATATAACAAATAAATCTATACTTTATATCTAAAAATTTCACACATATTTTCAGCATATTGGAATTGATAAGAACCACAATCGATAAGAAGAATCAGAATCAATCGAATGCGAACGATACCCGACCATAGTCGTTATACACGCGCTCAAATGAATTGTATAGTGAAGTAAATCATGTGAAATAATTGTGTTCTGTGTGTAGCGGCTTTTACTGCTAGTCGGGGTAAAACCCTTTAATCGTGTCCCTCACACACAGGAAGGGCCGCGAGATGCTGATGAACGAGTGTGTTGGACACCTGCTCAGGACCAAGAGCTCGGAGTTTGCAGACGGTGGAGTGGCTGCAGGAGTGGCTGTGCTCGACAGTCCCCTGCTGGTTTAAGAGCAGAAGCAGAACAGTACACACCTAAACAATGCAGTCTAGTGTCTGTGTGTCTATGCATGGAACAAACACTTTTTTTCGATTGATTGATTATCAGTGATACATTCCCATTGAAACTGGTGCTCCACAGACACACTTATCAAGTAGCACTGACTCGTACTGACTTATGGTTCTAATAATAATAATATGGTCTAATGAGCACTTGTACATTGCAGTTAACTTTTTAGCTAGAAAGTGATAATTTATTGGTGTTGGTGATGGTTTTTATTAGAAGAAAATTTCCTGAATCATGACAGTGCCAACATGAAGATTTAAAAGCACTATAAAGCATTTGACATTCCTATAACCTATCTATTTTGAACACATTATTACCTCACTCTATTCCTGTAGAACACAGGGGCCAGCCAATCGCAGGGTGAGGTAGGGCTCGCTGTTGTTCCCTCGACAGGCCTCGGCACCTACAGACAGCCAAGTGTCTGCATGTGAAGCCTGACCTGACCCATGTCATTGCGGTGGCGGGCTAGCATATTGGACCACTCCATCAGATGAGCATCCCGTACCAATAACAAGAAGAATAACTTGTTTTATGTTTGGGAAAACATTTGAAATAAACATGTTTTAAAAGCGAGAGGCTGGGTGGACACGCTACTGTCACAAGGATTTAAAGAAAAAAATTTTTTAAAGGAAAATTGCACTACATGGCCAAAATTGTTCCTGCAAATGGTTTGCGTATAAAAATGTCAGCTAGATTTTTAGCCATATGTGCAGTAGTGCACAAAAGTCTTAGGCCATCATTAGATTTGTTGTTTTAGCAATGGTATAATGACCATACATGACATGCTGTCAACAACTGGACCCAAATATTTCAAAGTTGAATGTGTCACTCCAGGCTTTCTGGGCTTTAGCATAGCTTAGCCCTTCCACCTTGTTTCCCTGCTGGAAAAAGTGCTTTCATGGATGCTAGTCGTCCAATAAGACCATTCCTGATCAAGCTTCTTTGGACTGTAGAAGCTGCCAGATGCTGTTATTGCTCAAATGTAAGGCGAGGTCACATACTTCCCAAAGTAGCCTATAGAAGCTGTTTTGGATTTTTTTTTGTTACTGCATACAGATTTCCTAATTTGTAATTCTCATAGTGAGACAAAGGTGTATGGTCATTATACCATTCCTACAACACTAGTGTACATGTGATCTAATTGTGGTGTAAGACTATGCTAAACCATGACTGGTTGTACCCACATTGCACGTTTGAAGAATGTCAAAAAGAAAAACTGAATATGACAATGTACTAAAGTCTTTCGGGATCACATTTAATTTCATTCCATCATATTACATCCATATCAATCACTTTTCACACGGCGCCAATTTGACATCAGCCAACACCCATCCACTCAATCATACAAGTCACTCCCTGCTTCCCACAGTGAACTGACACTTCACGACGATGTCTGTAATAAAGTGAGGTGGCATTGGATGTGCAGAACCAAAGCAGATTAATTAAAACATCACCGAGGACGCTGAGTCATGAAAACCAACAGCGAGACACAGAGTAAATGTTGTACTTGGTAAAACTGAAAGTAAAAGCTGTAGGTTAGTACGTTTGCTTGTTGACAGAACCTATTTGCCGAGTTAACGTTTCATGCTGCGTCATATAAAAATCAAACAAAAAAGCAAAAGAGATGCAAAGACACTGCACATTTATTGGGTGTTTAGCTTAATTTCCTGGGTAAGAACTGAGACACTCAGTGACATCAACGAAAGTGACAAACACGGACAAGCTGTCTGTCGGAATGTGCAGGGCAGAAATAAACTCCGATAGAAGCTTCTCCTGCCTGGCAAAATACACAAATATAAACTGACTGGTACTCACAGGACAAAAAAACAAACTTGGAGAGATAAAATGTCTAGATACAGACTTAAAGCATTTCGGCTGAATGAAATACGAAAGCAAAAACACTGATCAGTTCTGACTACTGGTATGCTCAAATAAAGTCTGAAAGTATGTGCATAATGCAAAGCCGTGGAAACGAAGAGAAGTTCAAGCTGCATTCTATCAGATCTGACACGCTGCCTGCTATTTACAACTAAATCAGAATAATCCTCCACCAAACTAAAGTCAGTCTGTTGAAAATCTTGTTTACTGAATATATAGGGATGGTCTCAGTCTGTAAACATAGCTGAGCTAATCGTAAGTCGAAAGCAAAGTCTCACAGAATGCAGCTTCATCAGCGATGCCATTATAAGCATGTTTCGGTTTTTTTGTTTGCCTTTTTTTTTTACATTCATCATTGTTTTTCCCCTGAACCCAACATAAAAGTTGAATATGTACACATTATATCTTCACTATATCTTCTCAGTTTAAAAAAGTAATCTTACATCTCTCTCTTTTAAAATGTTTTCTATTTTACATTATAAAACAACATGGCAAAGCAGTCGGAATAGAAGCGAATAAGTGTGAGTAATGGCATTTTCTGGGTTTGAACCTGAAGCTATCTGAAGTGTCACGTCCCAATGATTGCTCGCTCCTTATAGCTGCGTTCCCCCAAAATCCTCTCTCCAACCCAGACCACTGAGTGAGGACTGAAAGGGTTATGCAGACCCATTTCATCTGCATTCTTTGGATTCGATTTAGTGCACTGCAGCTGCGGGAAGCAAGCCGATACGACGTTTAAGGTCCCCCAAAAAATGGGCCGTTATGGTGATGCTAGAACTTGCAATTCAGCAGTCGATCCATGTGAAGGCTTTGTTTTCAAAACAGCTATTCACAGCAAGAGGTGTTTTGACAAAGCTCTGCTTGCTACTCCTAAGAAAATGATCTCTCAAGCCATGGGAGCATGTGTAAGTGTTTGTGTGGAAAAAGCAGGATTAAAGGCAGTGACACTCCAGATACGAGTAGTCTGGTCAATAGAAATTGGGGCCGGTCCAATAATAATTGAGCATGATGCATGTACCGCAAACAGCTTATTGTTGTGACCCCCCCTATGTTTTGAAGTCAGAGACGGTTCCTGTACAATCATAATTCTTTTCAAACTTCAATTTATCCATATAAAATGCCACATAAAATATCTAACTATGTGCAGTACAAGTTAGTGCAATTCTTTTTGTCTTTTTCTACCTCTTGTTCTTCTCATTGGCACTTAGTGAACGTTAGAACCACAAGAGCGAAGCACCCTCTTTTTGAACCACAGAGAGTGACAAGATAAAGCTCCACCGAACTTCGACTGGACAAAACACATGACAAGCAAGAAGGCAACCGATGGCAAACCAGCCAGGGTTTCCAATGTAACTTAACCCCGATTGTCTCTCGTTTTAAAGAAGCCTCTGGTGTGTAAGACCGTGCACTTTTGTTAACAAATTCTTAATTCAAATGATTATTCTGCTTTTAAACTTACACTTGGTGCCATTAAGGGAATTCAGCATCAACAATTTAACACAGTGTAGCAAGAACTAATCTGATTCCTGTGCTCTGTGGTGCCAGAAAACATGACCATCCTGCTTTTGTGTGTATAAACAGTCACTGTTTTCATTCATACTGCTCAGATGGCCAGCATAAAGAAATGTGAGGCGGAATTAACATATGTGTGTTATGAGAGAGTGAGAGAGAGAGAGAGAGAGAGAGTGTGCACAGTGGAATATAGGGCAGACTACATTCAGAAAGGCAAACAAATATCATTTGCCTATGAAAGCACCACCCAACTTCAAAATCAGTGGGTGTTCCTTTTAAGAAGGCAGTAAGTGTCTCTAATTGGCTGTGTTAAGATGCTGGGAAGCAAATACTCCCTGATAGAAGCAAGCTTTGATTCAAAAATGTGCATTTTTACAATTACTCATTTGGTAGACTGAGTTATCTAAAGCTACTTACAAATAAAAAGGGATTCAATCCCAGAAGCACAGAGCTAAGACGCTGAGGGTTAAGGGCTTTTCTCAAGAGCACAACAGTTGCTCTCGAGCAGGTTTGGAACTCTCAATTTTCTCATCAGCTGGTGATCCAGACATAAGATATATTACGTTTAAGATAGAAGACACACTCTTAACGTCTAATGAGAAGTGACTAGGGCTAACTGGTGTGCAAATAACTCCTTTCTGGATTTGTATCTGGAATTATCAGGGGCGAGAATCGTTCAACATTTTACAGTAAGCTGTATCTGTTAACTGGCTATGTATGTGCTTTCTATTGGAGTAATACTGTGGATCTAGTTTATTTAACAAAAAAAATACCCACATTCCCAGGAAAGAATGGCTGTTGCAAAGTTGATTTTTTTTTCTTTTGAGAAAACTCAAAAGAAGTGCATATCTATTTTGACTGTGGTAGTACAAACAGACTGAGCATAAGTCCTATCAATATCTTAGCAACACAGCCATCTCCTCATCACGCTTCAAAGCATGATCCATAGAATTGTGCATATTTGCTATCTAATACAAATGATCTGATTTAGATGGACTGCCACTTTGTGTTTGGGTCAATTAAAGGCAAGATGAAGTTTGGCTTCCAGAAAGAGTTCTGGATCTATGCAGACTTATGAGTCAGACTTACACTGTTGAAATAAGAAAGATCTAATTATGAGATTTCAGTGGCAAGTCCAAATATAGTGGAACCCCCGTTATCCGAATGGAACTTCTTGCAGAAATTTGTTCAGATAGCAACTATTTTTTTTTTTTTTTTTTAATGCGGACATTGTGTGTGAACCCTCATCTACGTTCAGTCTTGTTTTCAGGTTACTACCTAGCAAACCTTTCTCGCAATAAGTGCATGTACAAGTATGCACCATTTAACATCCATCTGATCAACGTCCGTTCGCTTTAAAGACAGGGGTCGGAGGAATTATAATTGGGAACAAAACTCTGTCTTATATGCATCTAATTCGTGTCTGAGTGACAGAATCTAGTACAGTGGTTCATCGGTTCTCGGCCACCTCGGAACTCGTTGAATTCAGCTCTCGACGCATTCTGACTAGAAAAATGCCTCGGTTCTTGTCATTTGCTCGGTACTCGGCGCACTTGCTTAAACCTGTATGAGTCGAGCCGCGCGACTCGTTACAGCCAAAACTCGATTCATGATTCAGTACACAGTGATTCAGTGATACAGATTCACAATAGCTCTTGCTCACAAGAGCCTCTGCTCTATTTTTTCGTGTTTTTCTTTAATTTTATCATCTACAGTACTGTATTCTTAGAACAAACATGTCCCCATGGGTCCTATAATGGTTATTAATTACAGCCAACTGACAAGTGGTCTGGCACGAATTAATGACGGAACCGAGTTACCACTGTACCACCGAACACTTGTGATACCTGCTGACAGAAAAGCTGTCAGCAGGCAGAAAACAACATGGTAATGTTCCACTGGTTTTTGTTCTCGGTAAGTGTTTCAAGACTTATAAAAGATACAAAGCTATGAAGTACTGTATTGTGCAGTACGGTACTGTACTAAATGTTTTCAGATTGTGTTTTCATTAATATTACTGTTTAAAATAACACTATGTGCAAAGTATCTAAGCTACTATGTGGTAATGTCCGGTTGACGACCATTTTGGTCAACGCCCTTATGGATGTTAAACGGCGCACACCTGTGTGTAAATAAAAAAAAAAGAGTAAAATGTCACTTGCTCACTTACAGTGCTTCTTCTAGCACGGTACCTTATAACTAAACACTTTTCAGATGGCCATTTGTCAGAATGAGTTGGTGGGTCAGATGGTAGGTCATACAATTAAATACACCCCAACAGCAATTTGAACAGCAGGAGTTCGGATAGTGGGACTCCACTGTAAAGCTCCTGCTGATTTAAAGCTCTTACAGAAGTTAAACAAAAGCTCAAACTGCTCAAAGAGATCAAGAGAAATAGCTTACATTCATTGAGCAGAATTATTGTATAAAGTCTGTCACACCAAAAACTGATAAAAAAAATCTTCATACGATTTCCGCTGAACACATGCAACATTTTAAAGTACCGTAAGCTAAATTAGCTTGAATTTTTTCCTTAATAAGGAAGAGAGCTTGCCTCGGAGTATTGCTGCAAAAGCCAATACATTGTGTAGTTTTTGCTTCTCTCTATTTTCCATGTACAGTCAGCTCTAGAATGATTGTCACCCTTGGTAAATATTTAGCTTAATGAGACTAAGAGAGAAATCTAATAATTACTTTAAGTTTAAAAAGATTTCCAGACATTTCACTGCAATTTCTCATGCAGAAATATTCCAGGACTGTGCGTTTTAAAAAAGCAATATGGACCTTTGCCTACGAAAAGTGAAGCCTTCATTTGTCACCATTATAAATGCATGGGTGAGTTCTTAAACAATTATTAGAAGCCAAATGTAAACGGTTCGATTCTTGGTTCTGACTTTCTGTGTTTTGACTGTCTGTGTGGGGCTTGCATTAGGTCATGTGGTCTTTCTCAAGTGCCCTGTGATGGATTGGCATCCTAGAGTTGGTTCCCACCTTGTGACCTGTGCTGCTGTGCTGCTGACCCTGAATTAGATTGAGTGAGTATGACAATGAATGTATGTAGGGAAAATGCAGATAATCAGCAAGCTGGCATTTTGTTTCTTAGCTTAGTTTATATTAATATATTATATTTGCATTCTCTAACAATAAGAAGAATATCTGATGGGATTGGCTTATAACAGTTGACAGGTTAGATCTAGTTAGGTTCTTTTTGGTAAATCACTGTTTTGAATGTACTGTAATGACTAATTTAATCTAATGTAACCCAATCCGTTACTGGGTCTCAGCTATCCAGGAGCTTTTAATCATTTTAAAAGAAAGTCTTTGAGTTTAGGATTTTTTTATTTTATTTATAAGACTGTTTTATGAACCCTGTCAGAAACCGTGGCATGTGGTCTTAGAATGAATGTTCTTTGATACAATAAAAACTTATATTAATGGTTAGATTTCTCTCATTTTCATAACACTGTATCCATCATTACAAAGGGTAACAAAAACTCTGTAGCTGACTAGATTTTAAAAGTGAAATGTGTTCCCCTGTTGGCTGTGGTTTGGAGGACCTGATTGCAAAAAGGCCTGTCATCTTCCAAGGATGACTTAGTCCTACGGGAAGAATCCATTATGGAGCACTGGAGGAGGGGTCAAGATTCAGTGAAACACTGGTGATAGAAAAGCTTATTAAGAAATAGTAAGATCAGTCAGTGAAACGCTGGCAGGCTTTCTTCCAACGGCATGCTGTACACCACAGATCTTTCT
This sequence comes from Ancistrus triradiatus, assembly GCA_025084515.1. NCBI lineage: Eukaryota > Metazoa > Chordata > Actinopteri > Siluriformes > Loricariidae > Ancistrus > Ancistrus triradiatus. Next base: position 464,525 of record JAJAGP010000238.1, on the reverse strand, counting down.
TCTCCATCCCATAAACCTTGCGACACTTCTTTGCTTCCCCTCTGGGTTTTCTGGGTAATAGAAGGTTGCATAATAATTACTGTGAGCATATGGAGAAAACTGGCACAAAACTGTGAAAACTCACAGTTTTAAACATTTTATGTAAAATATTATAAAATTCTAGATGCACAGCCAGTCCCTTATTGTACCTGGTTCCAGTGGTGGGCTTTGGTGTTGATACATTAGTGGTGTGTGTCTTGCTGATAGGGGTGTGTGTGACAGGTTGTCTCTTCTCGCCAGTGTTCACAGTGCGGACATGTGTCACTGCACTCTGCGGAAACAAAAAGCAGATGTAATATTACTTACAAACCACCAGAATCTAACAGGTAGCATTATACAATGCTCACCATACATTTAATCAAATAGGCTCTGATTAAACCTTATCATCAAACACAGTGATGCTTGAAAGTTTGTGAACCCTTTAGAATTTTCTATATTTCTGCATAAATATGACCTAAAACATCATCAGATTTTCACACAAGTCCTAAAAGTAGATAAAGAGAACCCAGTTAAACAAATGAATCAAAATGTTATACTTTGTCATTTATTTTCTGAGGAAAACAATCCAATATTACATATTAGTGAGTGGCAAAAGTATGTGAGCTATTGCTTTCAGTATCTGGTGTGACCCCCCTGTGCAGCAATAACTGCAACTAAACATTTCCTGTACCTGTTGATCAGTCCTGCACACCGGCTTGGAGGAATTTTAGCCCATTCCTTCGTACAGAACAGCTTCAGCTCTGGGATGTTGGTGGGTTTCCTCACATTAGCTGCTCACTTCAGGTCCTTCCAGAACATTTTGATTGGATTAAGGTCAGGACTTTGACTTGGCCATTCCAAAACATGAACTTCATTCTTCTTTAACCATTCTTTGGTAGAACGACTTGTGTGCTTAGGGTCGTTGTCTTGCTGCATGACTCACCTTCTCTTGAGATTCAGACTCTTGAGAGTATAATATTGTTGTGTCATTTGTTGTCAACTGGGTTCTCTTTATCTACTTTTAGGACTTGTGTGAAAATCTGATGATTTTTTAGGTCATATTTATACAGCAATATAGAAAATTCTAAAGGGTTCACAAACTTCATTTTAATTGCTCATAAAATGAAAGTCATTATAAAAAAAGTTGGGACGGGCAATTTATGAAATGCGGTAAAAAACAACAACAAAAAAAAACTAAACTAAATGATGTGATTTCAACAGGTGATTATAATCATGATTTTGTACAAAATCAGTATCCACAAAACGCTGAGTTTTTGAGGACTAAAGGTGGGCAGAGGATCTCCAGTGTATCAACAAATGTGTAAGAAAACTATTGAAATGTTTAAAAAAATTTCCTCAAAGAAAGACGGGGAAGGGATTTACAGTGGACCAATAAAGTATTTAGTCAGCCACTGATTGTGCAAGTTCTCCTACTTAGAAAGATGAGAGAGGTCTGTAATTTTCATCATAGGTACACTTCAACTATGAGAAACAAAATGAGGAAATCAAATTGTAGGATTTTTTAAGAATTTAACTGTAAATCATGGTGGAAAATAAGTATTTGGGCACCCACAAAGAAGCAAGATTTCTGGCTCTCACAGACCTTTAACAACTTCTTTAAGAAGCTCTTCTGTCCTCCACTCATTACCTGTATTAATGGCACCTGTTTGACCTCGTTATCTGTATAAAAGACACCTGTCCACAGCCTCAAACAGTCAGACTCCAAACTCAACCATGGCCAAGACCAAAGAGCTGTTGAAGGACACCAGGAAGAAAATTGTAGACCTGCACTAGGCTGGGAAGAGTGAATCTACAATAGGCAAGCAGGTTGGTGTGAATAAATTGTGGGAGCAATTGTAAAACAGACAAGAACACTGATAATCTCCATCGATCTGGGGCACCACGCAAAATCTCATCCTGTGGGGTCAAAATGATCATGAGAATGGTGAGCAAAAATCCCAGAACTACACGGAGGGGCCTGATGAATGACCTGCAGAGAGCTGGGACCAACGTAACAAGGCTACCATGAGTAACACACTACGCCAAGAGAAACTCAGATCCTGCAGTGCCAGGGGTGTCCCCCTGCTTAAGCCAGTACATGTCCAGGCCCGTCTGAAGTTTGCCAGAAAGCATTATGGATGATCCAGAAGAGGATTGGGAGAATATTATGTGGTCAGATGAAACTGAAAATAGAAACGGAAACATCATGCTTTGGGGCTGTTTTTCTGCAAAGGGGACAGGACGACTGATCCGTGTTAAGGGAAGAATGAACGGGGCCATGTATCGTGAGATTTTAAGCCAAAACCTCCTTCCATCAGTGAGAACATTGAAGATGGAACGTGGCTGGGTCTTCCTGCATGACAATGATCCCAAACATACCGCTCGGGCAACGAAGGAGTGGCTCCGTAAAAAGCATTTCAGGAGTGGCCTAGCCACTCTCCAGACCTCAACCTGATAGAAAATGTGTGGAGGGAGTTGAAAGTCCATGTTGCCCCAAAACATCACTGCTCTAGAGGAGATCTGCATGAAGGAAAGGGCCAAAATACCAGCTACAGTTTGTGCAAACCTGGTGAAGACTTACAGGAAATGTCATTACCAACAATGGTTGAGTTACAAAGTATTGAGTTGAACCAAATTTATTGACCAAATACTTATTTTCCACCATGATTTACAATTCAATTATTTAAAAATCCTACAATATGATTTCCTGGATTTTTTTTCCCTCATTCTTTCCCTCATAGTTGAAGTGTACCTATGATGAAAATGACAGACCTCTCTCATCTTTCCAAGTAGGAGAACTTGCACAATCAGTGGCTGACTAAATACTTTTTTGCCCCACTATACACATTTCAGTCCTAACTCTTTCTGATTTGCCTTGTTTTGCATTGTCTTGTTGAAAAATGCATGGACGTCACTGGAATAGATGTCGTCTTGAAGGCAGCTTATGTTCCTCTAAAATCTCAGTGTACTTTTCTGCATTAATGCTGCCATCACATAAGTGTAAATGACCTTTACGAAGGTCACTGAAACGATCCCATACCATGACAGCGCCTGGCTTTTGGACTTGTTGCTGATAAAACTGACATTGGTCCTTTTTTTCTTTGGTCTGGAAGCACACTGCGCCCATTTCAGTTTTATTTGCTATTAGAATTTATTATAATTTTTAAGACCTCAGCTGTTAAAGCAAATGGACACTGATCAGATGGACATTAAATGGTGCATACCTGTATTCAAATCACTTAGACCTAAAAATCACATTTTCATAAGAAAACCATTCATAGTCCAGAGTCTATATGATGCCTGACCCGATGGGAAGGCTCAGCTGGGACTCAAACCTGGGTTCCCATATTTTTGGGCTAGCAAACTGCCGCTGTGCTATTCAAGCACCTGTTTATATTAGCACTGATGAATTCAGGCTGGAATGTTATGAACACTGATAAGCCATTGTCAACATGTGTGTGTGACAGGAAGTATTGAAGGAGGACCCATAAACTAATGATTAGCCACTCATAACCAATGCAGTTATGTACGTGTTTGTAGGGGCACAACTGTGCATAAATATTAAGCCTGATAAACAATAAACAGATCATGTGATTTAACACTAAAGTGGGTGTTACTCTGCCATGGATGAGAAATGATACTTCGTTCTAAAAGCTGGTCCTTACATGATTAACCCCCCTCTACCCAAGAACAATGATATGTAGCCAGGATTCATTACGTACAATTTAAATGAATTGTATGAGCCAACTCTGTGACCTTCATATGGCAAAATTAATGTTCCAGGATGAAAGATTTCAGTTCCTGGTTCAACAGTCTCAGTTCCAGCACCAAATATACACGTATGAACACTAACTAAACATGTTTCCATACCAACAATTTCAATTCCCAGACTAAATAAGCATGTTCCTGGAACAAAAGCTTTTAATTCCAGTAACAAAACAAAAATCATGTTCCAGTATGGGAGGTTTCAGTTCCAGCATCAAATGTATATGATCCTGTACCAAAGTTTTCCAGAACTTCTCAAATTTCTCCAAAATGTTTGAAAGCCCTGCCAGATTAAATCCTACTAAAATGGCCCCACAGTGTTACTAAGACATTTTAAAGGTAAAGGTGGATTGTCTTACATGTGCCTAAGACCTGTCACTGAACTGTACATTTATTACAACAATATTAGTACTAGAAAGAAAAAAGAAATACAATACCGGTGGGGCTTTAAAAATGATGGGAGGTGACTGCCAAGAGAAGCTGATTGTGCTCTGGTTGTGCAGTGGCTCAGATGAGACTGTAGGAATGTTGACAGGAGTAGTGACCTAGAAAAAAAAATGAGTCAGTTTTTTTTACACATCACATGCTTTAATAACTACTTATGAAGGAAGCCCATGAAGGAGTATGAACAGAAAATGTGTCTTGGCTGACATCATGAGGCTAAACATACTACACATATTAATGTACCTGAAAAACCTGCTTAATCACATTGGCATGCCACTAATCTACAAACATAGAAAAGTAAACATTTACAGCTTTATATTCTTATATTTTATATGAAAGTTACCTGATAGGCATGGTCAGTGCGGATATGGCACAAGGTGGAAGGTGCTGATTGGCTGAGCAGGCTGGGGTTTGTTTGCGCTAGCTCAGATCGTGCTACATCTCTGGCCAGCGGGAAGACAGGGGGTGGGCCGGTGGTTGTTGGGGAAGTCGGCGTTAGGTTTGAAAGTCCTTCAGACAGAGTGTCCATATTCACCTCGATTTCCGAGTAGTAGAAGTCCTCCTCTCCATCACTATAGTCAGAATCTCCATTCCGCCTACACAGACACACACAGACACAGAATACAGGTAAATACAGAATTGGGGACTTTCCATTGACATAATGATTACTGTAGTTTATTACCTACACCTAACCCTAACCACAGAAACCAAATCAAATAGTTGAATAGTAATAGTAATAGTAAATCAATAGTAAATCAAAAACTTGGGATATTGTGGTGACTTGTGCTGTTGTTTGATTTCCCTTCATCCTCATCGGTGACTCCAGCATGTTTCCGTTTCGAGGGCTGTACCAGCACCGGGGTGCTCCCGTACCAGGTTAAATCACTTTTGCAAAGCTTGCATGTTACACATTGTTTAGTTGTGTGAAGCGTGAAGTGCTCCTACACTTTTGAGGACTTAAGCCGAACCTTCTTCTCTGCGTCGGTCATGTTTCATTTGTAGAATTTATTTAATTCTTAACGCCAACTAATTTTGAAGATTCCGCATCCGCGCTGGCTCCGCCTCGCTCTGTTCAATCACTTGTGTTTTTTTTCCAGCGTTAACGAAGTGCCACAAGTAATGTGAGCGGATATGATAAGGCGAGGGAAACATAAATCATGCGACACAACGAATCGATAATGAAATTCATTGTCGACACTTTTAATAATTGATTATTAGCGATTTTATCGATTTGTTGTTGCAGCCCTATGTCCAACACATTAAGTAGGCTACAAAAATGATAAAATTTGGTAAATAAACTGTCAGTAAAATAAAGCAAATAAAGATGTGTGTGTGATTAGTGTAAAATCTGCAGAAATAGGTTACGCCTGTTATTTCAAAGGCTTTTCACAGGCTATACAGTATTTCCCTAATTAAGAATGTGTTTGTGTGTGTGAGACAGGCAGGGTCAACCTTTCCTCCACACTGAGATAAAAGTTTTTGGGTTCTCCTTGCTCAGAGTCACTCTCAGATCGCTTGTGAATCACTCTCAGTTTGAAGTCGTAGCTAGATTTTTTTAGGATTTTTTAAGAGGATTCTTAAAATCTCTATGAATATGGCCCCAAGACTGTAGTGTTGAATGAAAATAACATTGAAACTGTGGTGGGCTAGTGGTTAAGGTACTGGACTATGGACCAGAAAGTCCAGGGTTAAAACCCCACCTCTGCCAAGCTGCCACTGTTGGGTCCTTAAGCAAGGCCCACAACTTTTTGGATTATAAGACTGTATCAGGTGCAAGTCGCTCTGGATATAAGTGTCTGCTAAATGTAAACATAAGAGAACACTATGCTAATTTTACCCAGCTAACAAGTTAATGTTACCTTGCTGCCATTATGTCATTATGCCATTATCTAATTATGGGACTGTGGTAGCCTAGCGGTTAAGGTACTGGACTATGGACCAAAGGTCCAGGGTTCAAATCCCACCTCTGCCAAGCCACCACTGTTGGGTCCTTGAGCAAGACCCTTAACCCACAACTGCTTGGATTGTAAGACTGTAATTGTAAGTCGATCTGGATAAGGGCGTCTGCTAAATGCTGTAAATGTAAATTATGTAGGTAGCAGAGTTTGGCAGCAAGCTTTGTGAGCATACCTAAAGTATATTATTATGTAAAAACATTTTTTTAAACAATCATTAATGTAAAGCATTTAACATTATATATTTAAATGTTGAGCAGCATGCTATGAAGTGAAAATAAATGTTGGTGATAATGTCATATGATACAGCAGTTGGCTGATCAAATCAGCCTCACTTCTTGATCCAGGGATGCCTGTCAGCAAAACCATGACATGCCTGGTCAGTTGCTAAATAACCAGTGGAGGGCGTTGGTGATCATATTATAAAAAGTTACCCATAAAAGTACTGTGGAAATGTCAGGGTAGCAACAGTAGGCTATAAAAACATATTGGCTAGTCCCAGAAGAATGTTTTCTTAAGCTTATCTACCCTGTGCTTCTCCTAATGGAGCTATGTAAGCTGATAATGCACTTGAGCTGTATTACAGAATGACAGATTACACTGTTCTAATACAATCTCATGCCCAAGATAATCTCATACAGATACAACTTTTGACATCTACATCTTTGTTAGTCTCCTTTACTCTGTTCTCTAATGGTCAGGACCCTCACTGGACCATCACGGTATTTGGGTGGTGGATCATTCTCAGCACTGCAGTGACACTGATGCATTGGTGGTGTGTTAGTGTGTGTTGTGCTGGTGTGTGTGGATCAGACTCAGCAGTGTCACTTCACTGACAGAAAATAGTCCAAAAAACAAAAATGGCCAGCCACCAGCATCCTGTGAGCTACTGTCTCTGACTTTACATCTACAAGGTGGAGCAATATGGCACATGTGTCTAACAGAGTGCACAGTGAGTGAAGACCGTGTTTAAAAACTCCAGCAGCACTGCTGTGTCTGATCCATTCATACCAGCAGAACACACACTAACAACGCCATCACACCAGTGTCACTGGAGTGCTGAGAATGATCCTCCACCCACATAGTATCTGACCTGGGGGGGTCCTGACCAGAGTAAAGGAGACAAAGTATGTAGAGAAACAGATGGACTACAGGCTATAAGTGTAAAACTACAAAGTGCTTCTATATGGTGAGTAGAACTGATAAAATGGACAATGAGCATAGAAACAAGGAGGTGTACATATAAAGTGATCGGTGCGTGTATATGATCATGACAGTTAGTCTGATATAAATGACCACCCTGGTCAAATTACATGCTGACTTCCTACATTAATGTTTCATATTTTACTAATTTTACTAATGGATACATACCCCAGGTGCAGGGTGCGGATGTGTCGTTGGATCCCTGAGGATGTGCTGAGGACCTTGTCACAGTTCTTCCACAAACACTTGAACATCACCTTCATAGAGTTCTGAACCACAAGCAAGAGAAACAGGAGAAAAATGTCATTTGGTGTAGTGCACAGGATGTTCAACAAAGTCAGGTGATGAAACCACATATACATATACCATACATATACAGTGGTACCGCGGTTCTCCTTGTTAATTTGTTCCAGATGGCTTGTCAAGTACTGAGCAAATTTTTCCCATAAGGAAGAACATAAACCGAATGAATTCGTTCCAGACCCTCAGAAAATCCACACTGTGTAAGGCATTATATGCATTAATGGAGCTGTATTGTACAGCTGCTCCCCGATTTACGATGGGGATACATGCCAACAAATCCATCATAAGTTAAATGTATCATGAACTGAGGAGTTTAATGAGTGTTTGGTAGAGCTGTACTGCATCATAGCGGAGATGTGGGAAGGATACTATGATAAGTAATGATAAGTAAGTTAATGTTTAAAACACTATTACATTAAGCTACAGTTGGCCAAAACCATAAACACAAAGCTTATTTTGTAATAAAGGGTTGAAAACCTCCAGTTTTAGTGAGTAGGAAAGTGAAAAGTAAGCAAATACTTACTCTATTGATGAACTCCGCATGACTGTCTTTTTTTTTATTACAACAACGTACTAAAATGCATATTGCTAAAAATTATATTGTCATGCTATGTAGTGCCATTTAAAGATAAAATATTTACTTAAATGTCAAATATGCGCAAGCAGAAGCGCCACTGCTTGTGATTAAATATTTGAATTGTTTAAGTGTGTTACATACAGTGGAACACCTCTTGAATAATTCAGACATTGAATGGTCCGTTTGATTTTTTTTCCCTATAAAATTGAACAAAAAGTCCAACTTTGAACATGGGCATCCTAAATAAAACACAATCTATGCACACAATCCAGTCCAGTCGGTGGCAATAATGCAGCAATCGGCATAAAATACAAAAGACTAATTAGGCCTAGATCATAGCCATATTATGTATATTTTATGATATTTTTATTGTTATATTATGTATATGTAGTATATCAGTCTATGGGTGTGATTTAAGACACCCCCTCAGTCTTCGTGCCTGCTTTTGCCTCAAAGGCTATAAAGCTTTCCTAAATGGCTATAAATAGTGATTATTATTATTATTATTCTACTACATTCCTTTGCTTTACTCATGTAAACAGACTAATCCTATTTACATTCATTCTTATAGGGAAATTTGATTCCGACTTCGAACAAATCTGAGTTTGAACAGCCTTCTTTTCAGAGAGTGGCACGGTGGCACTTTGATTTGCACTGTGGCCTCTAGGCTCTGGATTTAAGATAAAAAAAATCTATGACCAAATGACCTTTTTTTAATCCCAATCTTTGTACATTTTCAAACAATGTCATTTATTGACTAAAATATAATCCTTAGACAACAAATCAGTAAACCAACTGCAGAGAGGAAAATGTGAGCAAGTCTGAGAATGAAAGAGAGAAAGAAAGAGTCAGAGAGACAGAAGAGAGTTTTGCAAGCTATGCAAAACTTGCCCTTATTCGCTATACAAATCACCTTTCAGAGAAGGGCTGTTATATAATCAGGAGTGTAATCACTAGGCCCAAACATGAACATAAAACCCAAACTACTGAGCACGTTCAGCCCACAGGAGGAAGCAATATTTTATTGTCCTCATATTTTGAAATGTAATCTTTGATTACTAGCCAATCTGCCACTTTCTCACTAAGCACAAAATCAAGTTCTAGCCTGCACCGTTGGCACTGGAGAAGGTGAGTAGGTGTGTATTTGTGTTATCTTCCCAGAGCAGAGAAAAAGCAACACCGACCACAAACTGGTTTCTCTAGGTTCAGCAAGTAAACTCTTTCCTAGCACTTCTATTCCTATTTCACTAAACATTACAAAAAACCCACATTCACATGGCCAGTATTCAAAATTAGTAGCTCTCTGATAAAACGGAATTCATCGATTCAACTTTGAGGCGTTGAGGTTAAGCTTTGAACACTGTATAGTTCATAACAGATAGACATTTTGCCAAAAATAGTTGGTGGTTAACCAAATAGCATATGTGACAACCTATGACCCGATTATTTATGGTCCTCATCGCTACAGTGTACATGCACTACAAAACCACAGGAACACTTGAGCCTAAGTGTCTGTTTGGCTGATGTTCATTATAAATGCATTTTATATGCAGTGGGTCATGACTTCCATCTTATGTGCAGTCATGAGTCCAGTGAAAAACCTTGATGGCAGGTAAACTGTTTCTAAGACCTGAGCTCTCCCTCAACCTGGGAACGTACCAAGTTTGCTTGGGTTAGCAAGAGTTTTGGGGATTTTATTACATTATCAGCAGTTTATTAAATTAAGAGGGCTGTAACATTGTGTTCTTGGATGATGTGTAATTATTACATTACGAGCTGTTATCACTGTTGAGTGCCATCTTGGTATTTTACCTCTAATTTGGTGCCAATGCACTCTTCAGCACTGCAAAAATATCTTAGCAAGTGAAAGATCATAAACACACTGGAAAACAACGATTTTGTCTCATTCAAAAATACCTGTGGATCTTTTTTACAGGTGTGGTCTGATTAGAGGGTCTTGCCACAAAGGGTAAAAGTGCTTCCCCTGCTGTCTATAAAAAGGCTACTTTTGGGAGGCGTACCTCGGCGAGAGATCGTTGACTGCTAGACGTGCCTCTATGACACACTCAAAGACATTTTGCCCAGTTGACAGAATTTGAAAAGGGGCGCATCAGTGGACTGAGAGAAGCAGTGCTCTACAGCATTTGAAACAAAAAGCTTAACAAATGCAGCTACTTCCATCGTTTGTGACGTGCAACAGATTCTTTTTGACAGCACAATGTTGGATCAATGAGTCACCAAGGGCCTGCAGAAACATGACTGGATATGCTATTACATGCAAAAAATGCCCACTCTTGAGCAGCAGTTCCCTGTTGAGGTGACCAGCTCTTTACCGCCACAATGTCCGGAGTGAAAGAGACAGATTTTAACACGAAGTTTAAATAAGCATTTTTCCATGCCTCACTGTGATATCTTACAAGCCATTATTACCTTCCGTTTCCGGGGGATAGGGTCCTCAAACAGGAAGTGCGTGCTCTCTGGCTCCTCAATATTGTCTTCCCCCTGTGAGCAGTGCAGGAAGCTTTTGTTGACATCGTTGGAGAGGGGTGGGGAAGGTGTGGAGGGCACGGACTGGTCACTGGCATCCCAGCTCCAGTTGCCACTGGTAGAGCTGCTATAACTGGCTGACAAGCTCTCCTTCCACCCTCTGCTGGATGTCTCCAATACTGCACCTGCAGGAAGAGCACAGCTATGTATCATACACACATCATACACACATCATACTACACTGCAAACATGATTCTCTCTGCAGCAAGTTTTACTCCCTATATCATGTCTAGATCTCACTTACTCACTTTCCATAGCCGCTAATACAATTCAGAGTCACAGAGGGGCAGCGCAGGGTGGGAACCAGCCCTAGACACTTTGTCTTTCTATCATCGTTAGGACTTTCCACTGACCTTATATTATTATAGCCAGTTAGCGCAGACACAGAGAGAACATGCAAACTCTACACAAACTGCAACCAGGCAGAGACTCTGGTTTGAGTCTCTGGAGCTGTGTGCCAGCGCTAACCACAGTGCCACCCATGTCTCTGTGTCAGTAAGATATTTATATTAAAGATATTTACTTTCAAAACTTAAAAAAAAAAAAAAGAATTATATTTTTGAATATTCACAGCAAGTTTATGGATTTATTGGTGTTTTTACTGGATTAACTCATGGTCTGAGTTCCTCTTGATAAGGAAGTTATGAGTTATGTTTGTTGTTGTATAGAGGTACAGACTCAAGACTGGATTTCCTAGCAATTCCATTTATTTCCATAAGGAGCACGATTCTAAGCTATCAAGGATCTGAATAATAACAATGGTGCATATTTATTTATGAACCAAAGAAGGGATGTGAAAAATGAGATCCACAGAGAGACGCTTAGATGAGACATGCATGATACTCTGTGAAAAAGTGGATGTGCAGTACTGTGCAAGTGTCTTAGGCCACCATTAGATTAGATATTCCATAGTTTTAGCAATAGCATGATGCCCATACATAACAATTTGTCAGTCTTTTTATTTGAATACAACCAGAAAGCACAAGAAATGTATATGCAGTTTTAAAAAGCTGCTTCTGTAAGCTACGATGACAAGTATTTCGTGTGACCTCCCCTTACACTTGAGCAATAGCAGCATCTGGCAGTTTCATCGGGATAGGGCTGCAACAACGAATCGATAAAATCGATAATAATCGATTATTAAAAGTGTCGACAACGAATTTCATTATCGATTCGTTGTGTCGAATGATTTATGTTTCCCTCGCCTTATCGTATCCGCTTACGTTACTTGTGGCACTTCATCAACGCTGGGAAAAAAATACGAGCAAGTTGAACCGGAGCCGGTGCGGACGCAGAATCTTCAAAATAAGTTAGCGTTAAGAATTAAATAAATTCTACAAATGAATCATGACCGGTGCAGAGAAGGTGGTTCGGCTTAAGTCCTCAAACGTGTAGGAGCACTTCACGCTTCACACAACAAAAAATGTGTAACAGGCAAGCTTTGCAAAAGTGATCTGACCTGGCACGGGAGCACCCCAGTGCTGATACAGCCCTCTAAACTGAAACATGGAGTCACCGATGAGAATGATCGGAGCTCAACAACAGCGTAAGTCACCACAATATCCCGAGTTTGTTCCGTTTTGAAGTGAGGAAACGTAACGGCGCATTCAGACTATGCAAACAGGCACAGCACGGCTGATGCTGTTTTTCTGCTTGTTAGCTGGATAATGACAGTGATGGAGTTAGCATAGAGAGATATCCTATATTGGCCAGGCTAGCCAAGTCCTATTTATGCATTCCTGCTACTTCAATACTGGCTTAGCGTCCATTTTCTGCGGCAGGAAATACAGTCTCTAAAAAGAGAGCCAGCTTTAGCCAGGAGCATGTTGACATGCTAACATTTTTGGCTTGCAATGCAAAGTTTCTAAAGAAAGAGCGTGAATGAGTTTGTATGTAGTGTTTGCATCAGAGATGCACTTATTTTTCTTTATTGTTTAATTTGTTATTTTAATGTATTAATAAATTTAATTTATTATTATTCATTTATTGTAAGCACTTATTTGCTCTGTTATTTAATGTTATATTTCTGAATAAAGACATGGAAAGGTTTTTTTAAAAAACCCGATTCATCGATTAATAAAAAAAATCATCGACCGATTAATCGATTATTAAAATAATTGTTAGTTGCAGCCCTATATCGGGATGCCAAGTTGACTTTTCTACAGTCGAAGAAGAAAGTCTTTTTGGAAGGGTAGCAGCCAAGAAACCACTTTTTCAGAAGAGGAACGGTGAAAAGGCTGAGATATGCTAAAGCACACAAAGACTGCAAATGAAGATCGGTGGAAAGGAGTATTATGGAGCGACAATTCCAAGTTTGACATTTTAGGGATCAATCGTTGACCAAATATTATATATGGTCATTATACCATTGCTAAAACAACAAATCTAATGGTGGCCTAATACTTTTGCAAATGGACCCCTTAAAACAAGTGCTCACAACGGATAGCTATGAAGAGAAAAATATGCTACCACAACCTCACGTTCTGCAGTAACCGCCATATTTCATAAATAACCTATAAAAGATATGTCAGAGACAAGAACAGTCTTCTTAAATGATTGTTGAGAAGTCAAACAGTGTTGCTGTTCTTGAAGCTGTTTCTGACATTGATGACAAGCGTCTGCACTGTGATGACAGCATGACAGTTGTATGTGTGTCGGACAGATGAAAGAGTGAAGTGGTGGTTTAGTATATACCTGAGGGACCCAAAGAGGGGTTGAGCACCAGGGGACTTGTGGACAGTGTGGTCAGGACAGTAGCTGCCATCACCTCTTTATCAGCATGACCAGAGGGTTTCCTGTGTTTGTGTATGAGAAAGAGAGAGAGAGAGAGAGAGATTAAGTGACCTGGCATACTTTAAACAAAATTATTTCAGGTATACATGCCAGCTTTGATCAATTTACAGCCTTTGGAAGTATTTACAATGGGGGTCAAAAGTTTGACAACACTAGGAAAAAAGCTTCTTTGGATCTTTGTGGAGAAGGATTTATACTGCAGCAGAATGATGACCCAAAACACAGCACAAAACTGCAAAACCTACTTGAAGACCACAGAATATCAAAGAATGCTTGTGATTGTCATTTACTTCCTCCACCGTCACCTGACCTAAACACCAATGAGCATTTATGGGGGCACTTGAAGACCACACATCAGCGGCATCACAAGACAGCTATGCACTGTTTTAACAACCGTCCGATTAATGTCTCAACTGCCATGGTTTTAACAAGTACAATAATAGGAAATACAATTCACTCAAATGCTCACCCATAGTGTGCTCGCTTGCTCATTAGCTCTCGTTTGGACTAGAGACTGTTCTAACTTGGTTGATGTGTTTAGAGACTTTATTGTCTAAGTTACTCGTGTTTGTGTGTATGACTCTATTACATGTTGTGTCAGGTTTAACCCACTGGTTACTGCACGCCTTCAGTGCCAATGCCACATGCAACACAGGAGTTGATTAAATTTCCCAAGAGAACTGATGATCTCCTTGAGGATCATTAGCTATCTGTCCATGTTAAAAACATCAGACCTTGTATATAAAATGACCTTGTATATCAATCCTAGTCAGACACATTTGAGTCCAAGGTCAAGACTGAACAGTGTCATGTATATTTAATCTATCACGTTATAAACAGCATATATCAATTCATGTTAGTAAATCACTAGGAGGATTTTTGAGAGATCAAAAGTGATTGTATACACATACGTTACTGTGCAAAAGTCTCAGTCCACCATTAGATTAGATAATACTTTGTTTTAGCAATGATATAATGGCCAAATACAATTACTTCTCAGTCTCTTTATTAGAATAACCAGATAGTACAGGGCATTTGTAGACGGTATTAAAAAGCCGCTTCCATAAGCTACATTTAGCAGACGCCCTTATCCAGAGCGACTTACACCTGATACGATCTCACAGTCTAAGCAATTGTGGTTTAAGGGCCTTGCTCATGGACCCAACAGTGGCAGCTTTGCAGAGTTGGGATTTGAACCCTGGACCTTCTGGTCCATGGTCCAGTACCTGCCAGGCTAAAACAGTCCCTTAGTGTGACCTTACACTTGAGCAACAGTAACATCTGGCAGATTCAACAGGATGCCAAGTTGGCCCTTGTACAATTCGAAGAAGCTTGGTCAGGAATGGTCTTTTTAGAAGGGTAGCAGCCACTAAACCACTTTTTCAGAAGGAGAACAGGGTGAAAAGGCTACGATATGCTAAAGCTCACAAAGACTGGTGTGAATATCATTGGAAAGGAGTATTATGTACTAATGAGTGATCATCAAAGCCAACTGTCGACAATACGTTATATCGGGTCATTATACCGCTGCTAAAACAACAAGTCTAAGGTTGGCCTAAGGCTTTTGCACAGTACCGTATGTTGTACTTGGAATGTCGGAGTGACAGAGAGTGGGAAACATGAGACAATGTGGAAATAGAGAAGGAAGTGCACTCCAAAGAACAACTGCTTTGTAAATGCTCTAAATATAAATGCAGTGAAGATCTTTTAAAATGGAAAGAATAACTTCCGCAAAAAAGACACCCTACCCAAGTCAAGACCTTCAGATGGAGGAAACATGTGGACTAGTATATATTTCAGACCAGCGCTAATCTAATGAAAAAGGCAAAGCACTGTGCTCTCTCGCTCTCTCACTATTACGTAATCAGAAAACCCCTTTCTTCGTCTCCCTCTCTCTCTCTCGCCTGCTGTACCAAGATCTGCTTTTTAAAATGCTGCCTTTAGTTCACTCTGACGTCCAAGCATCTGCTGAAATTTTCCAAACGAGATAGGGAAAAGGAAACTGGAGATAGCAAGAGAAAACACTGGAGGGAAGGGGAATGAGAGTCAGTACGAGCGAGACGGAATACGTGTTCTTGAATGAGGGGGAGGGGTGCGGAAACGGTGGAGCTGCACCGAGTTGAGGTGGCGAGGGAGGATGAGTTTAAATACTTGGGGTTGAGCGTTCAAAGTAATGGTGAGTGTGGTAGAGAGATGCAGAAGAGAGTGCAGGCAGGGAGGTGTCGGTGGCCAAGGGTGGTAGGAGTATTTTGCAATAAAAGGGTATCTAAAAGAGTTCAAGGCAAAGTTGACGAGGTGGTAGTGAGGCCAGCTATGTTATATGGCTTTGAGGTGGTGCCACAGCAAAGCTGGAGGTGGTAGAGCTGAAGATGCTGCAATTTTGTTCGGTAGTGACAAGAATTACAGGGACAAAATTATATTAGTCATTTTTTATTTAATGC
The DNA here is from genome assembly GCA_025084515.1 of Ancistrus triradiatus. Taxonomy (NCBI): domain Eukaryota; kingdom Metazoa; phylum Chordata; class Actinopteri; order Siluriformes; family Loricariidae; genus Ancistrus; species Ancistrus triradiatus. The sequence goes on along the minus strand of JAJAGP010000238.1, from coordinate 448,479 downwards.
GCGCACAAGCCCGCACACACACACACACACACACACACACACTGCCTCTTTAAGGGCAGACTGCATGTTTCTCCTCCCAGTCCTCACCCGCCTGCATGACTATATAACCAGAGCAAACTGGTTTGAGGCTGCTATGCAAGCCAAGCCCAAAGTGTATTTTTTTCCTCTACTGGGTCAGCTTCTAAACATTTCTCTGGAATAAAGAGCAACGAGAGAAGGGGGTGCAAGCGATACAAAAGCAGCAATAATAATAAAGTACAAAAAAATTGACATTTTCAAACACAACGTGAAATAGATGATTAGAAGGAGGGTTAAAAACAGTTTTTGATATCTGACATTTTAAAAAAGCAGTCCATAGCAGTCCATCTTGTTTTACAGTGCAAAAAGCATGTACTGAGAGAATGGGAAAAGTGAGAGGGGCAGAGACATGAGGAGGGCCAGAGCAGGGGAGTACAGGATGGCATAGCAGCATTGGAACTGTACAGGTACATCACCATGTCCTCACATACGGCATTATGGTACCTGATGCACAGAACTTCTAACAGGTCAGATCGTCCTGCATGCCTGTGTCTCTGAGTTATGGCAGTCATGGCTCATATACAGTTTAAGGCAGATATTTTGTGAACTTAATATGGAGATTTCAAGTTGTGACAGTAATGGGTGGTCAGAGAATGCCTCTTACTTCATTGACGTGTTTGTGCAATCCATCATCCCCGACTCTAGGGATACAATTAGTGGCTTGGGTTTGTGTCTGCTTTAAATGAAGATGGCTGGTCAGTTTTGTGCACTATAATCTGTTTGGAGAAAGCTACATGGCAGGTTCGGGCAGCTCTTAAAATAACTTATAGCTGTTATCAATCAGGTTTAATAACAGCCACACATCTTAAAGACAGGGATCAGATTTCTGCTCCCCCACTCACTCCATCCCAGCCCTCCTACTACACACAATTACACTGTTTCCTGACATTGAGCCTTTGTTTCTCAGAGTTTTCCTCCCGGAGCCCCTCCTCATATTCCACTACATTCTGGAGCGTGATTCATACTTCGCCATGCGTGCACACACACACACACACACACACACCCGGTGGGGACTTAGGATAGACATAAGGAGTACTGTAGCTAATTAATGCTACACCTATCCCTAACCCTAACCCCAGTAACCTACAGCAGATGTTTTGGCGCTTTTGGTTTTTCAAAAGAAAGTTGCAGTTTCTGCAAAAAAGCGTTCGTGTCCGTGGGGACCAGAACCAACGACAATACTACTATAGAAATGTCATGCTACACCTACACCAACACCTGACTCCATCCTTATCCAATTTCTGATCTTTTAAACATACTATATGACTGGCCGATTCAGGTTTTGGCTGATTTTTTTTTCTGTTTAAGAATTATAAATCACAGCCTACAGATAATTTTTGTTTAACTTTTCTTTTAAGGGATAACTTCTTCCATTAAAAAGAAAGACGGCAGCAGCTGCTTGTTTGTGTCTCACTCTGCACTCTCAGCGGAGTTAACTGTAGCTTTGTCAAATTCAGTGAGCTGATGCCATTTTAAATGTCTTATTGTTGTTGAGTGTTTTCAGAGTTGCTCCTCAGCTGCTTACTTTCGTCATGCATACTGCAAACAGTACTCACTAGAGAACTTACAAAGATCTAGAACGCTGAAGACATGGCTGTAACCAATAACGTTATATTAAAGCTCCCTCACTGATACTACACTATATGGGAAGATACTATTTAGTGCACTAAGTAGTAGCATTGGAGTACAACTTAAATCTAACACTTCCTTGTCACCAGTGTTCGTCAGTGCCGATCTGTCTCATGAGCAACACACAGTTTAAAGCTAGAACTGTGTTTAAAGCAGAATTATATGTTAATGTAAATATATATATTTAGTTTTTAGAATAAAAGTTCGAAAAGTTCTAAAAATAAAAAATAATAATAATAAAAAAAGACAAAAAAAAAAAAAAGAAAAAGCAGGTAAAGCAGTGAGGACTGGAAAAATGGCCCTCACAAGTGAAAATTCCAGGTTTTGCACAACACACACACACGGTAACTTTATGGAGAATTTCCATTGATGTAATGATTACTGGAGCCAATTAATGCTATACCCACACCTACCCCTACCCCTAACCTTAACCTCAAAAACCTTAAGCAAATGTTCTGACTCTCAAGTGTTTTTTCACACGAAAGCTTCAGTTACTATTACAAAAAAAAAAAAAAACAAAAAAAAAAAAAAAAACACTTTTCCTCTTGGGGACCAGTAAATATCAAATGTGAAACATGTCAGATCTTTTTATCCTTGTAGGGACATTTGGCATTTGGTCCCCACTATGTAATATAAACATGGTACACCCACACCTTGCAGATGTTAAGTCAGAGACAGTAGCTCATCTATTGTTGCACACTTTGTGTTAGTCTTCCTCTAATCCTTCATAAGTGCTCATGGGACACTGCCTACAGGATGCTATTGGCTGGACATTTTTGGTGATTGGACTCTAATTTCAGTCCAGCAGTGAGCCTGGACAGCAGAATCATTGTTGTGTCTGATCCACCCTTACCAGCACAACACACACCAACACATCAGTGTCACTGCAGTGCTGAGAATGGTTTTAGGCCACCATTAGATTAGATATACCATTGTAGCAATGGTATAACGACCATATATATAGCTATTTATTAGTCTCTTTATTAGGATACAAACAGATACACAGAAAATGTGTAATCCGTTTAAAAAAAAACACAAAAACAAAAATTCAGAAAAAACAGCTACAATAGGTTACTTTGAAAAGTATTTAGTGTGACCTCCCCTTCCACTTCATCTGACAGCTTCATCAGGATGCCAGGTTGACACTTCTGCAGTCCTAAGAAGCTTGATTAGGAATTGCCTTACTGGAAAGGAAACAGGTTAAGATGAGCTAAGTGTGTGTGTGTGTGTGTGTGTGTGTGTGTGTGTGTGTGTGTGTGTGTACTGACCGAGTGTGCCATGGGTTAATTACATTAAATGTAAGGTTTTTATATATATATATATATATATATATATATATATATATATATATATAGCAGTCTGAGGTTAGGGTTTGATGCAGGCATAACGTTATTGCACACTTAAGTAGAACACAAGGTCTGTAATAGAGTTTTCATGTGTGTCAATTCTGATTCTACAGTGCATAGAAACTGATAGCAGCTTGTGTAAACAAAACAGGTTCTGGGTGATAGCACAGCAAAGGCCTGCTGACAACATTCACTGCTGGCTGGTCTCCAGATAGAACGACACTTAAGAAGAAGAACAAGAACAAGAAGAACGAGAGGAGAATGAAGTATATAGACATTGCCAACACATTGTGTGGGACAGAGACTAGGTTGTGGTGCTGTAAATGACAGCACACAGTCTACACCATTTATAATTACAAAGAAACAAACTGAGAACTAAAGTTACCTCATTACAGTACAGCACTATGGAAGAAAAATGCATCGGTTTATGATTAGTGTGCTTTCATTTAATGAAATAATCGAAAGTGCATGGAGATTGAAACCCAAATCTGAAGCCCATAAAACACTTGGAAAGACATCTTAGGCAATCTAGTGCTAGTTTTTAGACACACTTTTAGTTTGAATGAGCAATATATTTGATGATCATTTTAAGTTATTGTTAAAGTGTTTTGTCCTGTGTAAATACATAATTCATTTATGCCACCCATAAATACACTACATGCACGCTTGGAGAAGGTGGTGGAAGGTGTTATGCTGCTCGGTTTTGTCATTTACACAGGAATTGTTATGGAAAATATCTTTTCAGCTGTCAACGACTGAATAATAAACTAGTAAAGTGCATCTCAAGTACATGTAAACTCACTTTCACACACAGCATACATATACTGATAAACACACACTCATTTCCCCTCATTCTTCAGGAGGCAGATATGCGTCACAACTTCTGGCAAGTCCCTGGGGAGAGGAACGCTTTCTGGCACACAGAAAAGTGCACAATAAGCAGATAGCATTGTGTATTCCATTCTAAAGTTAGCATTAAGAAAACATACAAACACACATACTGCCTTCTTAGGGCCTGCAGGAACAACATGCACTTGGTTAGGATCCCCAGCCGTTGTTAAATAAATGTTAAATGCTGATTCTTACAACTAAACCACTCTTTCTCCTGAACTTTCTGAACTTCATTTGGCCCAAGACTCTATCAGCAAAAGGAATAACATAAAACCAATGGATGCTAATCTTTTAAAAACAATTTAAACCTCCAAACTTTTCTGCCGTAGCAGCTTCTGACATCCCAGTGAATGCTTCGCACAGATGCAGTTGTGTTGCTCAGCTACTGTTTCTGTGCAAATAACTATGACCTAAAACATCATCTGAATTTCACATCCCTAAAGTAGATAAAAGAGAACCCAGGTAAACAATGAGCTATAAGTATTACTCTGGGTCATTTATTTATTGAGGAAAATAATCCAATGTTACATATCTATGAGTGACAAAAGTATGTGAGCCCCAAGAATTAGATTAGCAGTTAAGCTATGTGCTGCCAAGCAGCTGCAAGAGGATCAGGTGTGCGTGGACACCCTGTTGCATTTAACAGTGAACAAGCCAGAAGACTACTGGAAAAAACATTTTGTGGACTAATGAGACCAAATATAACTTTCTGGTTTAAACTAGTTTGAGCAGTTATGTCTGGAGAAAGGAAAGCACTGCATTCCAACATGTGTACCTTATTTCATCTGTGAATCATAGTGGAAGTAGTATAGTTTGGGTCTGTTTCTGCTGATTCTGGGCCAGGATTCATCATTGATCATTAATGTAAAAATGCCTTCTGAATTACATGAGCAAAAGAAAAATGTTAGGACACCTATCCTTGAACTGAATCTCAAAAGAACACTTACAGCAAGACAACGACCCTAAGCACAGACGTCTACCAAAGAATGATTAAAGACAAACAAAGTAAATGTTTAAGAATTACTAAGACCTGACCTTAAATCAATAAAATGTTATAAAAAAACAAGATGCAAGCACTTCATGTGAGTAAACTTCAACATCCCAGCGTGGAAGATGTATGGAAGAATATTCTAAAATTGCTCCAACTCGCCGTACAGCACTGAACAACATTACCGAAAAACTTTAGCTGAATAAGAGGGTCACACCATAGAAAGCAAAGGTTCACATACTTTTGTCACTCACAGATATGTAATATCAGATCATTTTCCTCAAAAATAATATTTGTTTCATTGGTGTTGTTTTAGGTCACTTAAACATCCTAAAGGGTTCAGAAACTTTCAAGCACTAGAAAAGCTGAACTGAGAGGCTGGAAAGCTTGGTTGGTTGTGAAATGTGAAGCGGTGCTTGAAAGTTTGTGAAACCATTAGAATTTTCGACATTTCTGCATAAATATACCTAAAACATCATCAGATTTTCACACAACTCCTAAAAGTACATAAAGACTTCGACATGTATGTGGAAGTGTATCATGGCACAAACAAAGGAGATTTCTGAGGACCTCAGAAATCCAAAGAGGTTGGACAGTGAAATGTGGAAATGGAGGAAATTCAAGGCCATTGCTACCCTCCCCAGGAATGGTCAACAACAAAAGATCACTCCAAGAGCAAGGCGTGTAATAGTTGGCGAGGTCACAAAGAACCCCAGGGTAACTTCTAAGCAACCGAAGGCCTCTCTCATTAGCTAATGTTAATTTTAATGTTCATGAGTCCACTATCAGAAGAACACTGAACAACAATGGTGTGCATGGCAGGGTTGCAAGGAGAAAGCCACTGCTCTCCAAAAAGAACATTGCTACTCGTCTGCAGTTTGCTAAAGATCTCGTGGACAAGCCAGAAGGCTATTGGAAGAATATTTTGTGGATGGATGAGACCAAAATATAAATTTTTGATTTAAAAGAAAAGCATTATGTTTGGAGAAACGAAAACACTGCATTCCAGCATAAGAGCCTTATCTCATCTGTGAAACATGGTGGTGGTAGTATCATGGTTTGGGCTTGTTTTGCTGCATCTGGGCCAGGACGGCTTGCCATCATTTATGGAACAAGAAGTTCTGAATTAAATCAGAGAATTCTAAAGGAAAATGTCAGGACATCTGTCCATGAACTGAATCTCAAGAGAAGGTGGGTCATGCAGCAAGACAACGACCCTAAGCACACAAGTCGTTCTACCAAAGAATGGTTAAAGAAGAATAAAGTTAATGTTTTGGAATGGCCAAGTCAAAGTCCTGACCTTAATCCAATCGAAATGTTGTGGAAGGAAAAGGACCTGAATGTGAGCAGCAATGTGAGGGAAACCCACAACATCCCAGACTGAAAGCTGTTCGTACAGAGGAATGGGCTAAAGTTCCTCAATTTCCCCTAAAAACCAAGTATAATATTTTTGTTTCAGTTGTTTAACTGGGATCTCTTTATCTACTTTTAGGACGTGTGTGAAAATCTGATAACGTTTTAGGTCATATTTATGCAGAAATATAGAAAATTCTAAAGGGTTCACAAACTTTCAAGCATCACTTTATTAGTTCAACCAAACGCAGCAGCACAGTTCTGCACATTTGAAGACTTGTTAAAGCCATTAAAGCTTGTTTCCCCATTGATGTTGGGGACCATTCATGTGCAGGTCACTGAATTCACCCTAGAAGTCAATGAATTATTTGTATAACCAAAAACTACAGTCAAGGATGTTGGTGTAATCAATTGATGCTGTTTTTTTTTCCATTTGGTTGAAATAAAAATAAAAGTTTTCTATATACTGCTTATCATCGCAGTAAAAAATAGAAACAATAAGACATATGCTATCCTTGCAGGATGAATTCTTTCTACACATGACATCACCCGTCTGTAAAATCAGAGAGAGGTGGATCCAGATGAGACGAAATTAATCAGACAACTGCAGAGTTTGCTGAAACACAGTAGGTAATTCTGCCTGTAATTCGATCAGGGACTGAGGGACAAAAACACGGACATGGCCAATCCGGATGGAAATATAATCAACAAGTAGGTCCTCTAAAACAGGAAATTTCTCCATGACTTCATTTAGTCTCGTTCAGATGGAGCTCAAGACTGCCACCATCCTCCTGTGTGTCACTGCCTCCACTGTGCTCAGCCTTAGTCCTGCCATTGCACTTGCCTTCCTGACAAGTTCACTGAGACGCTTTGCCTCCCTGCAGTGACGCTGTACTCCCCCTCACCAAGTCCACTCCACCTCCAGCATGCCACTGCCTAGAAGAGCACACTTGTCACATTATACTGAGCCCCAGAAGCTGAGGGTGGAAAATTTGAAACAGAAGCCAAATCTTAATGCCACCACCAACAAATAACAGTTGTTACGTATCAAACTGCCCATTACTTACTAAACAGGATTTCAAAATGGTAATAACAGCATTGGTGATACAAGTACTAATTTACCATACTATTTACCAGACTACAGTTTGGGGGACAGCCCTGAATATGGAGGGAGGGCCGTTTCAACTCTGACCTGCCCTCTAGTGGATATCATGTTTAATTCTCCAGGTGAACAAAAGCACAATAGATTGTCAGACAATATTTAGGTTATATTCAGTAAAGTTACACACTAAAGTTATAAACTATAAATTTCTCCATAATCTGAAACATTGTCAAGTAAAATGTAACAAAACTAGTCTCAATTTTTCTGTGGTTGAATCTAAAATGCTGTTTCTTCTTCTTCTTTCGGCTTCTCCCTTTATCAGGGGTAACCACAGCGAGTTTACCACTACCAAATAACTCCTCTTTGGTCTTCCTCTCAGTCTCTTGCCTGGCAGCTCCATCGCCAACATCCTCCTACCAATATATCCACTATCCCTCCTCTGCTGTTTAATTAGGCATAAAGTGCACTCCATACAGTGTAGATAGAATACATTGTGAAAGGGAAACCATTAAATTTACAGCATTTAGCAGACACCCTTATCCAGGGTGACTTACAATTGGTACAGTCTTACAATCCAATCAATTGTGGGTTAAGGGTCTTGCTCAAGGAGCCAACAGCGGCAGCTTGGCAGAGAGTGGGATTTGAACCCTCGACCTTCTGATCCAGAGTCCAGTACCTTAACCACTAGGCTACCACATTTGATGTTTTTTTTTGTGCTCCAAGAAAGTTATGGTACTGTTAAAACATTAACTCCATTCTTTAACCATGCTTTGGTAGTGCGACTGGTGTGCTTACCATTGTTGATTTGTTGCTGTGATGCAGTGATTTCCTTTCTCCAGACACACTTCTTACTTAAACCAAAAAGCTCTATTTGGGTCTCAGCCATCCACAAAACATTATTCCAGTAGCCTTCTGGCTTGTCCATCTGATCTCTAACAAACCGTTCTTGTCAGTGAGCAGTTTGCCTGTTGCAACCCTGCCATGCTCACCATTGTTGCTCAGTATTCTCCAGATGGAGAACTCATGAACATTAACATCAGCCAATGTGACAGGGGTCTCAGTTACTTATAGGTCACTGGGTTTGCTTTTGGACCTTGTGGGCTATAGCATGCCTTGCTCTTTGGGTGATCTTTATTGGCCGACCACTACTGGGGAAGATAATAATGGTTTGATTTTCCTCCATTTGTACACAATCTGTATGACATGTGACTGGTAGAGTCCAAACTTTTTAGAGATGGTTTTATAACCTGTCAGTCTAGTCAGCATCGACAACTCTTTCTCTGAGGTCCTCAGAAATCTCCTTTGTTTGTCCCGTCATACACTTCCACAGAAATGTTGTGAAGATCAGACTTTGACAAATCCCCACTATTTAAATACAGTAGGGCTCCCAACCCAGTGTTTCATCGGTCTGCACAATTTTCAGTCTCACGCATATGTACCTGTTTGGTGCCGTCAGTAGTCTGATCAGATGTGTAACCACTTTTAGGTACTTGTAAGGTAAGGAACGGGACGCTGTCAATAGACCATGTGGGATCGCAGAACAGCAGTGCACTGTATGAACGAATGCTTTATTGTCATTGTATGTTAAACACAACAAAATCTGCTGTATGCCAGTGTGCAGTGGAAAAGCAGAACTCCTTTCGCTCATTCTGTTGTTTACGTACCAACTGCAGACCATTAAGCCTTGTTAAGTCTACTGCAACTGCATATCTTTTAATCTGTATTTACATCTGTGTCTTACAACAGTTACTGGCTTTTCACCTAATAATAGCGGCCTTTCCTCCGCCTCCCGTTCCCATATGACACCCTCCCCCAGCACCATCATCACTGCTAACACCATATTACGTAATCCCACTGTTCACTGCACACACAGTCACAAACACACCGGCGCTGACTGGATATCATTACAGCACAGAACAGCAAAACAGTCTCCAGTGCGCTGAATTAGTAATGATAAATATCTAATCTTAAACAGCACACAATATGGGTAGCTACAGTACTGTGCAAAAGTCTTAGGCCACCATTAGATTTGTTGTTCAAGCAATGGAATAATGACCATATACAAATTTCAAACTTGGATTCGTCACTCCACAATACTCTTTTCCATCTTTGTGAGCTTTAGCATTATCTTAACCTTCCAAAAACACCTTCCTCATCAAGCTTCTTCAGACTGTAGAAGGGTCTACTTGGCATCCAGATGCTGCCAGATGCTGCTATTGCTCAAATGTAAGGGGTGGTCACACTAAATACTTGCCACTGTTGCCTACAGAAGCTGTATACAACATTCTGGTATTTTCTGGTTGTATAACAATAAAGACACAAAAAATAATTACATATAGTAATTATACCACTGCTAAAACAATGAAACCTCTAATGTAATTGTGGCCTCAGACTTCCGCACCAGTCATTTTCATCACTGACACAAACATGACGAGACATCATGGAGGCATTAAAACAACACAGCTTCACACTGCTTTATGCAGAATGCATATGAGGATGTTTATCAGATACAACCCAATAAATGAGTGTTGCTTTAAAGTAGCAATGTTGTGGCTTTTGATCAGATTTTCCTAAAGAAACTAAATTAATGAAAACCAAGATTAAGATGCAATCAACTACAAACATTTACACTCCATGAAAATAATCACACATTATAAAAGTCTTATTAGATAAGATTCTATATTGTTATATATTAATGTAGCATTGGTTTAGTTCAAAATGACTATACTAACTCCCAACAAATGGAGAACAAGGGTTATGAAAACACTTACAAATTGGTCTAGCATCTGAATTGTAATTCTCTGTGTGTCACATGTCATGTTCTAAATAAATATCTCTGACTTCATCAGTGGCTCATGCATGCATGACTGGATGTGTGCATGAAGGTGCCTAAACAGACGTGCACAAATTTAGCTGGGTTGGCCATATATTTCGCTGAGCAGAAACAAAGGCAGATCTTTGAAATGAATGAAACAGTCCTAAACTAAGCATGTACACGTCTGTGGCAACCATAAGGCGCTGTGTCGACCATATTTTTCGGACCATAAGGCGCACTTAAAATCCTTTAACTTTCTCAAAAATCGACAGTGCGCCTTAAAATGTGGTGCGCCTAATGTATGAATTAATTCTGGTTGTGCTTTCTGACCTAGAACCGATTGTAGATGGTACACAGCGCTCATAAATCTGTCAAAATGTTTTAGCACGGCCTTGGTAAGTTACGAAGCTTACGGCCACCGTAGTGCGCAGCATCGCGGAGTAATACGGTATGTGCTTCAGCATTAGGGTACGTGCATTCATTCATTTATTCACTTATTTTCGAAGCGGATTTCAAACACAACGCTATCGGTCACGCAGTACAACATGGACATAGAGCAGCTGCGAGAGAATTCAACATTAACGAATCAATGGTACGGAAGTGGAGGAAGCAAGAAGACGCCCTGCGCCAGGTAAAGACCAAACTGAGCTTCCAAGGAACTTAAGAGTTGTGTTTCATTTAATGCGTCTTATAACCCGGTGCGCTTTGTGTATGAAAATAGACCCGTTAGCAACCGATCGTTGATATCGCGCCTTATAACCCGGTGCGCTTTATAGCCCGGAAAATACGGTAGTATAAATGCACTATATGGACAAAGGCAAAATGGGACACGCCTCTTAATCACTGAATTCAGGTGTTTCATTCAGTCGCACTGTCACAGGTGTATAACATCAAGCATCTAGCCAGGCAGTCTACCTTTACAAACATTTGTGAAAGAATGGGCTGTTCTAAATAGCTCTGCATTTGAGCATGGTATTGTAATAAGATGCCACCATTGTAACACATCAGTCTGTGAACAGTCTTCCCACCTAGATATTCCATTATAAACTGAGTGATATTATTGAAAAGTAAATTAGCCACAAAGTGACAGAGCAGGCAGTGCTGAGGCGCATAGTGTGTAAAAGTAGCCTGTTGACTCAATAACCGCAGAGATCCAGTCTGGCATCAACATCAGCACAAAAACTGCACCGGAAGCTTCATGGTATGGTTTTCCATGGCCAAGCAGCTGCATGCAAGATTTACATCACTAAGCACAATGGCAAGCGTCGTTTGGAGTGGTATAAATGCACGCTGCCATTATACTCTGGAGCAGTGGAAACATGTTTTGTGGTCTCAATTTGCCAAACCCAGACTCATCCCTCAAACTGCCAAATAAAGTTCATATAAGCTCCAGGTTGTAACAATACAAAATGTGAAAGGACTCGTGAGGTACACCAATGCAAAGTGCCGTATGTAACAGCAAAACTAGGGTGCAGACTGATGTGCACTGTTTATTTGGCCATCTAATGCAACTGCATTTTTGAACACCAGAGGGTGCAATCATATACCATGCTCCCATGCACATTTAAAACTCCTAACTTCTTTTACATGCAGGGGGCTACAGATTCTTATTGTTTACATTTTAACATGAAAAGTACACATTATTTTTAACTTAGTACTGTTAGTACACTTCAGAAATCGAAGACCGTATCATTATACCCCCAGTCCCTACAGAGTTGCAAGAAATGTGCAAGAGGATAGAGAAGATTAAGTTATATGTAATGCTTGTGCACACGTGCATGCATACATGCCTGCAAGCATGCTGGCTCACAATTGTGCTCAGAGTCCTAAAAAAACGTGCACCCACAAACACACCACTTCCTCAGTGCGTCCAAATTTAGTATGAAGATTTCTCTGCGTATGGTAAAGAAACGGGAACAAACAAAAATGTGTTGCAACATTGAAAATGTGTTCAGATAAGCTAAAAAGATGAAATGTAATTTGAGGTTATTATCCATTGTCAGATCAATCTCCTGTCTAAGAGTTTCAGGCATCTAAAAGAGACTTAAGAGAAACACACTCATGAACACAATGTAAAGTTTTTATATGGAATCTACAGAGTGTCAGTTACATCCTCATCTACCCTTGGATAAGAATAAGCATGCCCGGAAACAACATACAACATAACCTCCTCCACAGATTCCAAGAAATGCCTATTAATAAACCTGCGTCTCAAGTCAAGTTTACCCAACTCACCTGACAAACCAGACAAACCACGGGAATACAAATAAACACACAAACAAAAATCCAATGCCCCAAAAATATTTTAACCAGCAATCTCAGAATAGTGCTAAATTCAAATACAGTTCTGATCTCAAACAGACTCTCTTTAAATAACTTATGACTGAATAGTACTCCTGTCAGTGTGTGTTCTATATTAAGAACTGGCCTTGGTTCCATATTTAAACCAAGGTTTTGAGAAGATACCAGTGTTTCCTCTGCCATTGCACTGGAGGGATGGCCTGCCCCTTTCACAGGGGGAAAAGCATTTCACTTGTATCTGCAGCTAAAGATGACTGCATCTACACAACAAGAACTATTTAGGCACTCCAAGTAACAAGTGGCTTCTGATACATGATAAAAACTCCCTCAGATGTTGAGAACAGTACTGGCTGTTATATTTGGTTCCAAAGTCAACCAAGAAAAGTTAATGGCTTCTGTCTCCTTACATTATTTAATTTCTTCCTAAACACACAAATAATAGTATAATGTTCCTACAGAGAATAATGGCCACCTACATTATTAAAATACTTTGACTAACGTCACCACTGCTAAATAGCATGTAATAATAACATCAATAACACCAATACTCATAACAATAACTGGATTGTGTAACTGCCACAGTTAATGTGCTTGCTCTGCAACTTCTAAATATACAGGAAATCCTGCTCGTTTCTTGTCCCTGATGGTTGAGCTGAGAAAGCTTCATGTGTTTGCTCTGTCCTTTATTATAACACATATTTAATCAAGTGTAATATTTCCATTTCGAGGACGTGCTTAGAAAACAGGCCGCTGTGACAGCTTGATTGGTTATTTGAGCTAATTTAACCTTGACTGTAGGTGTACGTGTTTAATGTCAGTTCACAAATCACTGTTCTTACAGGATGTAAACAGGAAGCCCCACTCTGCCGAACAGTGTCCAATTGGAAATTCAGTAACTGTATAAACCAAAAATAAGTGTCAGACACTTCTAATGGGAGTAAGAGCAAACCCGTGGTCCAAACCATGCCTGTTCTCCATCAGGGATGCATATTTCGCGAGTCACAGTAACCTTTGGACAATAACCATCATGCAGCTGCGAGCAAGCAAATGAGTCTCAATACTGAAAAAATACAATCAATCACTTACAAACTGTCCAAAATGAAATAGTGATCTGTCAGGTTAAGAGAAAATACTAGTTTGAGGACACAATGAACGGACTCATGCCATTACTGAAGTATACCTAATGTTTCTCGATTACTGGATTTAACTCAGTGTCCAGGAGCCACTTTAAAATGCACTTAATTGTCCACTTTATTAGGGACACCTTGCTAGCACTGGGTTGGACCCACTTTTGCCTTCAGAACTGTCTTAATTTTTCATTGCATAGATTCAACAAGGTGCTGGAAACATTCCTCAAGCAGTTGCTGCAGATTTGTCGGCTACACATCCATGATGCGAATCTCCTGTTCCACCACATCCCAAAGGTGCTCTGTTTAATTGAGATCTGGTGACTGTGGACCATTTGAGTACAGTGAACTCCGTGTCATCTTCAAGAAACCAGTTTGAGATGGTCTGAGCTTTGTGACATGTTATCCTGCTCGAAGAAGCCATCATTAGATGGGTACACTGTGGTCAGCAACCATACTCAGATAGCCTGTGGGATTTAAACAATGATTAAGTAGTATTAAGGGACCCAAAGTGTGCCAAGAAAATATCCCCCACCAGCTGCCTGAACTGTTGTTTCAAGGCAGGATGGATACATGTTTTCATGTTGTTTACATCCAAATGTCATAGTAGATATCACGACCCATCAGACCAGGCAACGTTTTTCCAATCTTTTGTTGTCCAACTCAGAGCAGCCTGTCTAGCACAAACGACCATGCCATGCTCAAGGTCACTTAAATCACATTTTTAAAGTAAATAATTTAAGAATGAATCCAAATCTTTACAAATATTCCACAAATATTGACTTTGCCTGTAAATCAACTGTAAATGCTCCTAAAAACAGCCATATTAGGGCCCTATGATTTCCATGATGTGGTGAACACGGACAGAATTGTAGAACTGAGGAATAAAACGGACTTCAGAAAGAAAGACGGAAATGCACAGAAATGCCATTAATTTGAAAAACTAAAAACAAAAAAAATGAACAAACGACAATCTTCTGTTTTTAGCATGATGGAATGGTGGAAAAAAAAATCCATAAGAAACAAAAATAGGGAAACAATGGAATTTGTGAAAACAATGGAGGCCAGATGGAGAGAATTGCTGTCGCCTCACAGCTCCAGAGACCTGGGTTCGAGTCCCAGTCAGGTTGCTGCTTGTGTATATTTTGCATTTTATCCCCAAGTCTGCATAGGTTTACTCTGAGTACTCCGGATTCCTCAACCATTACAAAGACAGGCATTAGGTCAACTGGCATCTCCAGTGTCCCAGTGTGACTGGCATAGGATTGGTTCCTGCCATCTTCCTGTTGCCTTTGGTTAGGCCTCGGTAAATGAGGGGGAAAAAGCCTTAACTTTAGCTATACAAGTTCTCTATAATAAAAGATACAAAAAAAAATAAAATACCGCCAGTTTAGAGAGCATGACTATTTCACATTCTATTTCCCAGTCGAGTACATGAAAAAACGTCCTTCTGCTCCTTAATTACAAGCTAAATGCTATGCTAAATAGCCGTTCTGTCTGTATTTATACTTGAGGCCAACAAGTAGTCTACGTGCATGCTTCCTGTGCATGCTCAAAAAGAGGTCTTCAGTAGTATGAAAATATCCAGTAGAGCCATCATTTCTGGTAAAAAGGACTTTATGGTGATAAACAGAAAACATTTAGCTTTTGTGCCACTGCTGTTGTTGTCTGTCTAAAATTTGTCACAGGACTCACCAAACCTCATGAAAGTGTAATATTAACTAGTGCTGGCATACACAGGATCTGTGTATGTGGTGAGGTTACCAACAAATCTCAAATAAGTAACCAGGGTGAGTGTCCTGTGCCCAGGGCTAAAAAAACCTGTTGGGCCTTGTGAGCCTTTAATCCTCAACTGTTAAATGAAATACATTCTGCCTAGGGGTGTGCGATTATCATCTACAATAATATCATAATTGTTGTTTAAAGCATTGTCACTCACTTTGCAGAAAATGGTCACAAACATGCCTTAAATGTTCGCACATTCAAATTCCAAGAAATTTGCGTGCCTGTTAAAAAATAGAACTCTGATTTCACTTACGAACACATTTTATGCTTCAAATACACTGCCTTATTTAGTGCAAAAATAGGTCTGTAAGCCGTCACCTATCTACCAGGACTGGTGCGTCATGTAATACATCATCATAGAGATCTGTTTTGATATGCTCCGCTATAGCGTTTGTGGAAGATGGGCTAGCGCTCCAACGTTTGGCTCCACTTTGTGAGATAAACCGAAATGGAGAAATGCAATACGTGTTGGAAAGAAGGTTGCACCTCCACCATGGGAAAACATCTAAGGCATCAGCATAATATTGAGCTGGTGAATGACTAAAATTGACTAAAATTCCTGAATCACACAGATGAAAGATATAAAAAAGATATTATTGATACCTAGACTTTTGGCAACTTTTTCATCATTTTAGAATCGAAGCTTGGAATCCTATCAGAATATGAAGATTATGACAAACTCTGGAAGTCAGCTGTCCATGACAGGCTTACACCAGCCAAGGTACCAGTACAAAAACACACTCAGCAAACCTTAGTGGAATCATTCTGCAAAAAAGTGCTTTACGTCCAGAACAGCAACAGATGGCAAGTCACGACAAACGCTGTTACAAATAACATTGCGAAAGACACAGGGCTAAATGAGGCAGTTGAGAGAAATGGGTTCGAACAACGTTTTAATACTTTAGAAGTATCATATTTTGCCTCTTGTGAAGTATCACTTCTAACCTCTGCCAAATAAATAATGAAAAATGTCATTTCAGTTCTTGATGAAATTCACATACAGTTAAGACGGTTAAACTAACAATGCCTCAACAGACACTTTACACACAGCATTTATTTGTTTTCACTACCAGTAATAAAATGGTGCAACAACAAACCTAATACACTATTAAGGTCAATAGGGTATTCCTCCAGGGTCCTAAAAGATGAAAAATATAAGCAGCAGGGATCTATGACCAATAAACTTAGGAAAATGCAACATTTTGCTTTATCATATGTGTGGCCCTCTACTCCTGACCACTGAGGTTCAGAGCGAGTGTTTCATTTTCCAGAATCGTGTTTCCAGCTAAATGTGGTTAGTTTTTCTTCTCCCTCACTTTCTTTTGCTCTCGCCCTTACTGCATTTGGTAAAGCAATTATCTTGCACAGGGAATACAGGCTTACATTATTAATGGCAATTTATCTATTCTGGTTTGAACTATAACAGATACCTCCTCACCTTCTCTCACTAAGCAGGGTAGATATTTGAACATAGTTTGGATATATAAATATAAAACAGCAAACGAAACCTACAATTTGCATAGGCTCACCAAAACTGGACAAAAGACGACTACATAAACATTTCCTGGTCTGAGGAGTCTCGATTTCTGCTGCAACAATGGGTAGGATCAGAACTGAGCTTAAACAACATGTAAGCATGGGATGGGTTCAGTTGGGATAGAAGCATCTTAAGAGAAATGTGGAATCATTTCATGATTGTCAGAGACATCGGACAAATGATTTGCACTATTTATTTGATCACTCTTCACGTGAGGTTTCATCAAAACATTTGAATTGTGTGCCAAACACAAAGAATAACAATTACCAAAACAAAGAAAACAACTTTTTGGTTTGTTGCTCAACATGTTCAAAATTTCATAAAGATGGGTCCAGCAGTTATGTACTGAAATCTAATCTGAACTAAAAAATGTGCTTGGAATTATAAAAATGTGCATCACTAAATTCCAGTATCTGTTTTGGCTAAGGATATTTATTTCAGCGCAATAACATGCAACAAAGAAAACTATGCTTAAATGCACCCATGGTGATCAAGAGGCGCAGCTGCAATTCACTAGCTGACCAACGTAGTAACTTGGGTTCAAGTTCTAGGAATACCTTCTGTAATTCACCGTGTCTGAGGAATGGGAGGAGTAGATTCAGGAGGCACTCAGGGTAGGGTACATGCAAGTCTGCACTTTGTGAAATCATATAGGGTGTTAGATTATGCCAAGAAATCACCAATCCAACACCAAATCCAAATGCTTTGGAGCCAATGTAATCTCCAGCTGCAATTATATAGAATTGATTGTAGTTGGGTCTGTCCAATTCAAGCAACAGGGAAAATGCTTTAAGAGCACCATCATGTTTGTACTTTAGTTTTGGGTAATGCAGCTAAAGCTTGAGGTTTCCTTGCACAAAAAGCATATGCTATTATCTACGAGTGTGCGATGTTTATTGTCTATAATTATATCTTAATTGAACAAAAACACGCCTTAAGAGTTCACATATTCACTGCTTCATGTAGCCAGGTAGGATAGAATACTGTGCACGAGCACAGAGTGCATGCAGCGTGCTAGCACAAATCAAGCTAATGTTAAAAATGAGTGAACAAACTGGGCCAGGAGACAAAACACAGATACTACCGAATCTGTACTACTAACTACTACGTTAGATTTAATTGCTAGATTCACTCGCATGGAGGTGGTTTGGCTTTGAAAAGATGGATTTTGCTCAACAGACGGCAATGCGCAAACTATATCGGAAAACGGTTGCCATTAAAGACAATCTATTTTGCGAATTAACTACTAATCGAAAAGAATCTGAATGGATAAGCGGAACTGATGTCAATAAAATGCAAATGATACATATTCCTATCAGAATATGAAGATTATGAAACTTTGGGATTCGGCTATCCGCAACAGGCTTAAACCAGCCAAGAAACCAGCATAAAACACTCTCTGCAAACTTGCAAACTACAGATTATTCTGCAAAAAAGTGCTTTACAAGAAAAGTAAGAGACGGCAAGACATAACAAATACTGTCACCAACTGCGACAGATGCATTGCCAATTCAGGTGGCTGAGAGACATGGGTTCAAGCAGCTTTAGAATAATTTAGACCCAAGAAATACACTAGTGCATGACTGATATGGGTTTTTTAAAAGCCAATGATGATATTTAGGGTGAAACTAATAATAATAAATTACAAACAATGAACAATAACATTAGAAATAAATGAACATTTATGTATGCTATAAAGGCACAGTCTCTTTTTGTACTGTGTTTTTTTTTCTATTTTACATAAAAACAAAAAGAGTTGTATTGCACACAAGAACAACCAGATAACAGCATCTTGTTTCTGAAAAAAAGAAAAACAAATGTGTAAATACTGTAAAAAGTAGTGCACATGGTAGCAGCACCTGTGTTGTCATCCCAGTCCCAGTTACGAGCAGCAAGTTGTAATGCTGGAAGCAAAGTTTTCATGTATTCATAATTGACCCTGCCCTCACTGAATGATCTCTTAGCATTTCTTTGTTTTTAGTCACTCAGTAGTCCCAGTTTGGTTTGTTTGAGCTGCAAGTTGTGATGTAAAAGTTTCTCTACATTTTCTCCACTATTGTTGAATATGGGCCTTATCAGTGCAGATATTGGCCAATGTTGATTATCTCAAAATGGCATTAATCAGCCAAACTATTGTCTAATTATCATTATCAACAAAATCCCAGAAAATATCAGGATATACTTCCCACCGGTTGCCAAAAAAACTGACAGGATGGTTCTGCGAGGCTGGCCCAAGGCAAATTAGATGTTTTTTTAGCGTGACTTGATAGATCAAAGGCTGTCATCAAGTACCTTATCCAGAAATCCTTGTAATGCACATCCCAGTGCTATGAGCCATATGCATGCATGTCCAGATTGATCACTGTTATTCAGCTTCCTTAAAATCCTACATACTAAGGTGGGACAGGAATAACTAAGGTTAGTTTTAGCAGTGTAATCGTTTGCTATGGGCACACTTTGGGCTTCCTCAAAGGGAATTACCTTATTTCATAGAGACAATCCCTACACTGCAAAATAACTGACTATGCATATTCATGTGTTTGGTTGGCATGCTAGCTGCATTTCAAAGTTTCATTTATTTAATAACCTTCTTTACAGGCTACTGTAATCACAGCAACCAACATTTGCTGAAATATAAGATTTCCACATTTTGAGCTGACATGTGAAATGTAATATGGCTAAAATCAAAACGGTTTTTTAGTTTTGTGTGTGTGTGTGTGTGTGTGTGTGTGTGTGTGTGTGTGTGTGTGTGGCACACTCAGGCAAGACAAACGACTGAAGTGCAGAGCCAGATCAGCAGATATGAGGAGCACTGGAAGGTAAAAGTAGTAAAACCACTCAAACCTGTTCTGATGGCTGTTTAAAAGCATAATTGCCCTTACCCTTCAGCTAAGCAGCTGCCATGTTTATGGGGAGATGCAGTTAGTGGGTGGGAACTGGCGATTATTGTTAGCAAAACAAGGTCAATCCTGTCAAGTTTATTACTTAAATGTAGTCATTTGCTATTAGGTATGTTTTGAACACATTAAAAAAACTTCTGCCAAAAGGTCTGAGAACTGGCTAACACCCAAATTTGTTTTTATAGAGACATCCGGACAGAAAAAAGACCAGCTCTCTG
The DNA here is from genome assembly GCA_025084515.1 of Ancistrus triradiatus. NCBI lineage: Eukaryota > Metazoa > Chordata > Actinopteri > Siluriformes > Loricariidae > Ancistrus > Ancistrus triradiatus. Next base: position 428,409 of record JAJAGP010000238.1, on the reverse strand, counting down.
TAAATTAGCTTTGTAAACTTAAAAGGTGTCAAGTCCTATGTTTGCATGGTTTTTCTGCCTCATGTCAGTCAACGCAAACAGAGAAAATAATAAATCAATCAAATCCCATCAATCAAAGCATTCCAGCATTTTGGGTCAATCCATTCCTATTGGCCATTAGTGCCTGCAATCCACAGACAAAACTTAACTTCTGTAATGCAGTAATTTGTATGTGCTTCTTTCTCATGTTTGCCCTTTAGTCTTGTATAGTAAAACACATTCTTGGAAACAGATCCGACGTCCAAAAATTGAGAGTTATTCACTATTTAGTGCACTGGTTTGGGGTTCTGCCATTTTGTAGGTGTCTGAAAACACCGCATACTATTTAGTGCCATGGTTCCCAACCTGGGGTTCAAACATCACAGAGGGTGCGCAAGGCTTTGTGTGCTCTGAGGTGCCTGGAGTTTGTCAAAATATAATTTTAAAACAGTACAAGTAAAATTTTAATATCACACCTGTCACTAGTGTTGCACGGTATACCAATACTAGAAAAGTACTGCGATACACCTTGTCATTAAAAACAGTAGGATACCTCATTTTATTAGTAGTGGTACTTCAAGAATGATCTGTTTGAATGAAAAGCTTCATTTATTTTTCCAAATTGTGTTTATGCGCCACAGGGGGCAGTATGTGTGTCTAGCACTCTGCTTCCTGTCCCTGCAGGTAAACACGGTGAATGAGAAGAGACAAAACATAGTTAATGGCTGCCGATACCAGTGATTTTGTTGACTATTCATGGCTTATAGAGAAAGTACACGCAAGAAGTGAAATATGAAATATCAAGACCATGAACACAACAGAATCAGTCCGCAAAAGATGTTTTAAACATACAAAGACTAAAACAGACAACAGGTCCAACTGACACACAGAGTGGCAGGTTAGTGAATATGATTGATAACATTATTACATCATGCTCATGTCTTCAAATAGAACTCAGGCGAGTGAGATCTGTTATGTGACAAGCGATCACTTTAAGCATCTGACTTTGACAAAGAAGTTAAGGGCAATAACTGTTTAACTGGTTTTATCCTTTTCATTTACTTACCAATGTGGTAAACATCTCTATACTTGTTCACACTTAACATCAAAACTTTATCATAACTTCCACACTGCTAAAAATCAGGCGTTCACAATCACAAAGTAGACCTTTAATATCAATTTCTGAGTTTAAATATCAGTTTAAACTCAGCAGTACTGAAATGGTAATTATGGGATGTAGCTCTATGGCATGTAATTATTTCTATTACTAGAAAATGTGCTCAGTAGAAACTGTTTAACCAGTGAGATCCAGCTCCAAATACAAAGTAAACTAACCTGTCCAAAAAAAAGAAAGAAAAAAACCCTCAAGGACACAGAGGACATCAGATTACTGCTCACTGTGTAAAAGTAATAACAAATGTGACCTTTCTAATCAAATTATTAAAGGTATATTTTCTTTGACTTTTTCTGTTGTTCATTTACAAAAACAAGTGTTTCTTACATGTACTTTGACTTTTATTTCATTGCAGACAGTATGAATCCGAGATATTTCAGGTTTTTTTTCCTGATCAGCTTCATTTCACTTGTTAATAAACATCCATTCCTGCATTTCAGACCTGTAACACATTCCAAATAAAGTTGGGTCGGGAACAATTTAGGGCTAGTGATGAGGTAAAATAAATACACAAATAAATAAATAAATGATGTGATTTCACACAGGTAATATCAACAGGTGATTATAATCATTGTTTGTTATAAAAGCCGTATCCATGAATGTCTTGAATCTTTGAGGATTAAAGATGGCCAGAGGATCTCCAGTTTATCAACAGACGTGTTAGAAAATTACTGAAATGTTTTTAAAATGTAAAAAATTAAGTAAATCAACTTACTTTCTCCAGTACTTATTTATATTTTGTTCAAGTTTGTCCCCTTTTCAGCCTAATCTGGATATTGCCATTTCACCATGGCCACCCCACTGCAGAGGGAGGAGTGGCTCTGTACAACCTGTAGCAGCCCACAGCTTCTGCTCTCCAGCAGGTAGCAAACTTCTGTGACAAAAGCATACTTGCACAATTTAACACACCTCTTTCACCACATCTAAGGGAAACAGCTAATTTCTGCCTGTGGAACATCCAGCCAGGCCAGAGGCTCCTCCGAGGCTCTAACCCGTTCTCTTTTAACAGGTTAGAGTATTTGGGCTACCGCGGCACCACTTATGCCTCCATTTGCATTCAGACCAAAAGTAACCATACTCTGAAAAGCAATGCATGCTTAGATTTCTATTTGGTGTATGCAGTCTACTAATATTTTTATATTAGAACTAAACTTATGTATTTTGCTACAAGCAATTTTAAACCAAAATAGAAAAATCAGAAAAGTAGTCTGTGTTTTTAATAATATTAAACATTCAAAAGTGGAACCTTTTTACAAATTAAGCAGGTGTCTCTCTGAGAATATGGGTTATGAAACTTTCGGTTCCTTTTTTTATGAATCATTCTGAACAACATCTAAGAAGTAAAAAAAATATATATATATCACACTGAAATTCTTATGGTCATATTATGAGTCAAATTTACATCCAAGCACTGAGAAAGACATCTGAGCAATTTTATGTGAAGGATTTCATAAATAAAGCAGCTGTGACGTAAATGTGTGCAATTGCTTGCATTGCTGGGGTTAAAAAAACAAACAAACAAACAAACAAAAAAAAAAAAAAAAAAAAAAAAAAAACAGAGCTCTGCCACTGTTGATTTCGTTTTTTAAATGGCACGGTCCAGGCACCTCAGGGTCCACACTCTCTTCTGAAGGATTTGTCTCCATATTCTCTCTAACTTTGCACTATAGACATAACTTATGAAAACTTATTATATTTGAGTGTCTATTTCCTCACATTAACAAAAACGGATGGCTGCATCTCAGTAGCACCGGTTAACGAACGTCTAATCCAGAACATAGTTACCACCACAGCAACAGCTTTGTAAAGAGATGCAGGACAAGAGATTATCCATGCAGCTCGCCTACTACCGGAACGACATCACTAAAGAGAAAGAGCATCCAACAGGCCTTCCTAGAACTGGAGAAAACGTCCGATCCCGAGCCACATGAGCTGACCTGGCAGTACCAGTATTGTGAACCCATGGAGTACCAGAAAGGTATGCCAAATGGGTCCAGTTACTGTACGCAAATGTCACCAGTGCAGCCAGGTGCACAGCAGCGGTATCACCAAGATTAAGGTAGGAGTCCAAGGGTGGGTCTGCAATATCGCCCCTGCTGTTCGTACTCCGCAAGAATCCAGCAACAGCAGCCATCCAAACCAGACACCCATAAACACTACTCTAGGCAAATGATGTCACGCTGGCAGACAAAACAATAATTCTTTTTCACCGAGACATTCTATGTCAACACAAAGGTCCAAAAAACACACTTAAATCTAGCCCAGATATCCCGACATTCTGACTTATCAAAACAGACTGTAATGAAATCCTGAAGTCTTTTGAGGGCCTAAAAATGGGTGCAAAACAAAAAAGAAAACAAAAACAGATACAGGAATTCACAGTTTAATGACTGCATGATGTTCTGTGAAAGGTAATGTAAATATAAGGAGAGTTTTCACAAGAAAACTGCATGCAAACAATACGGAAATGCATCAAGAGATACCAATGAAAACGAATGAAACCATCTACACAGCCCACCACATTTTTAATGTATGGAAATTCAAAATAATTGTAGAAAATATAGTAATGTACTGTTATGACCCTGTGTAGGGGAAAGCTGTAACACTTAAGGGGATAGCATGATGGACTGATACACTTGTTTGACTAAAGCCATAAATTGTATTGATAGTGAAAGACAGAGAGCTGGATTTTAGCTACCGTATTTTTCGGACCATAAAGCGCACCGGATTATAAGACGCAATATCAACGATCGGCTGCTAACGGGTCTATTTTCATACATAAAGCGCACCGGGTTATAAGGCGCATGAAATGAAACACAACTCTTAAGTTCCGTCGGAAGCTCAGTTTGGTCTTTACCTGGCGCAGGGCGTCTTCTTGCTTCCTCCACTTCCGTACCATTGATTCGTTAATGTTGAATTCTCTCACAGCTGCTCTATGTCCATGTTGTACTGCGTGACTGATAGCGTTGTGTTCGAAAATGAATGAATGAATGCACATACCCTAATGCTGAAGCACATACCGTATTACTCCGTGATGCTGCGCACTACGGTGGCCATAAGCTTCGTAGCTTACCAAGGCCGTGCTAAAACATTTTGACAGATTTATGAGTGCCGTGTACCATCTACAATCGGTTCTAGCTCAGAAAGCACAAGCAGAATTAATCCATACATTAGGCGCACCGCATTTTAAGGCGCACTGTCGATTTTTCAGAAAGTTAAAGGATTTTAAGTGCGCCTTATGGTCCGACAAATACGGTACGTAATTGAATTTCTCAGCACATGTATACCCTTACTCTGATTTCAATCAGTTTCCTCATTCTGAGCATGCATGCAAACGTAACCAGATAACAGCGTGGAGCTGTCCGGAAGCGACTAGCAGAATCAAACAAGGTTGCCACGGTCGCTTCTTTTGGGCGTGTTCCATACACCATAAATCTGATTTTCTGCAGTTATCCAATTACTCAAGCGGTCATGTATACAGCATATTCTATATAATCTAGAAATCAGTTTCAGAAATCCCATACAGAGAGCTGGATTTCACCTCAGTAATCGGAGTACTCATAGCATATATATATATATATATATATATATATATATATATATATATATATATATATATCTACATACGACAGAACAGACACACCACCAAAACACTACCACAACACAACAACAAACAAAAACAACACACAACACACACACACACACACATATATATATATATATATATATACTATATATATAGTAGTATATATATATATATATATATATATTATATATATATATATATATATATATATACACACATACATACATATACACACATATACACACATATACATGTATATACATACACACACACACCAGGAAACCAATTATAATCTGCGTTTTCAGACTGGAGCATGTGCGTGACCTTCCACCACGCGTATTCTAAATACTGCCATATTTGGCCTCTTTTTCCACCGACTCTGGCAACCCAGGAAATTAAAACATGCCATGGAATTTAAAGGCCCCACAGAAAACAGCTATCGAACACTTTGTGGAGCGGAGACTCGCAGTATATACACTCAAGGGGGAAAATGGGAAAATATTATTATTGAATATTATCATACCCGGGCCACTTAATTGCCGATGTGCATATTTCACATTTATTGTGAAACTATGGGACTCGCATGAATTTTAGTTTCGTTTTCTTAGATTGAATTCATCTACGCCCGCCCAAGGGAGGTTGGGTCCCTTTTTGAGTCTGGTTCTTCCCAAGGTTTCTTCCTCATAACACTTAGGGGATTTGGGGTTTTTTCCTTGCCACTGTCGCCATAGTAGGCTTGCTCAATTTTGGGATTGGACGTAGTTTATTAGGAGATAATCTAAAACTTGTAAAGTTGGCTTTTGAGGACAAATGCTCCCCATTGTAATCAAAAAAAGCGCTATATATATATAGATAGATATATATATATATAGATATATATATATATATATATATATATATATATAGATCCGACTTGACTTGACTGAATTAGTTTGAAGTTTGTCACATATTTCTATGAGATTATTGCCTGGTTGCAAAGTTGAAATCCGATTACTAAACATTTCTGAAGTTATCGGATTATTAAGCGCCCGTAAACGTGCTCAGCATGAGGACTGTCAAACTGACAGAGAGAACTGCTCTCTAGTTGTGTGTGCTTACCATATGGCCTGTGCACAAAAACTTTCCCCTGAGCACAATGGAGCATGTACGTGTTTGTATGTTGATAGAAATCAGAAAGATGCAGCATTCACTGGGAGATTTGCTTCAATGTATGTCATTTAGTTTTCAGGCAACATGCCTAAGGCCGATCCATCGCTTCTATTTACTCACAAGTGGACGCCACATTCAAACATGTACATGCTGCCTTGTGAACTGTAAACCTAGGACAGTGAAAGGGTTTTCTGCTCTTGCTTCCACTGGCATGCCTGAACTTGTCTGCAGGACTAAAAGTCAATATCCTCATGAACACGACCAATATAATACATCACATTATTTCATTGTGATGCCAACTGTCGATACATTTCAGTTATCAAATTATACACAAAAGTGCCAGCAACTGGTTTTAGGACGAAGCTGTTCGATGTTCGCGTGCAATATCGTATGTGTTGTGTGGAATCTCGGTCACTAAATTAGTGTCACCATAAACATGTGTACAAACTGTGTAAACATTAAGCAGAGCCATATTTGAATCCTGTGATACTGTAGAGGAGCTCGTGTCTGTTAGTCTAGTTCATAGAATAAATATTGGCATCAGGAGCAGTCCAAAAAAATGATCAGACAGACATGATAGCAAGGCACTGACAAAACTTGTGCAACTATGTTGGCCAATAACAAGACCAGACAAGCCTAGGTTTGCTACACTGCCATTAACTGTAAAACACTTTAGTGTGAAATGGTAGGGGAGCGAAGATTATCCTGCTTTAAGGAAACCTTAATTTGGCAGAATGAATGCCTTCCAATCTTCCCAGCAGACTGCACATGCATTAAGATTTATGACGCCAGTTTAGTGTCTTTTAGTCTGTATCATTAAACTGAATCGTAACCTTTTTTACTATACCATGTTTACAAATTAAATAATTATCACTTCATTCTATGCCTCCGGTTACTGCAGGATGGAATTTCTTAGCTGGGTTTTGCTATAAACATTTCTCTATAAACACAATGATTAGCGAATTACTGAACTGATTTATTATGCTGTCATGCTAAAGGAGCAAGAATCCTACAACACAACACAACAGAACATAAGCTTTTTAGAGCGGTCAAATTTAAGCCATGAAAAATCAGTCAGACATTGCATTTGGGAGGAGGAGGTCTTTTTACATCTCATTTACATTACATTTCTCAGCTGTTTTCTGCCTCCATCTGGCATTATGTCCTAGTTCTGTCTGCTCTTCTGTGGTGTGGTTTTACCACTCTCTAGGTCTCATGTCTCCAAACAGGAGTTTCTTTTTCAAGGTGTACACTCAGGCTCCTTGTCTGAATCCACTGAGAGAAAACGGTTTCAAATTTGCTTAAATATTTCTCCATTTTTACCAAACAATTTGCAGTCAACTAGTAACATGACTGCATCTCTCTGCCACAATTATCCTGTCACTCAAAACAGAAACACTCAATTTGCCCATCTGGCAGGACATGTGATCATTAATCCTTTGTCAGAGGATTAATACTTAAGTCAGTAGTAGACTGCACAGATCAAAATCTGGGCCTGTATTCAAGTGTTATAAAATCTCTCCAAAATGTGCTTTAACAACTAAAATTATATCACTGGCATATGCGAATGAAATTCCTTTTACAGTTACAGTGATGTCATAACTAAACAAGTGCTTAGTGTTCTTGTTAACACCACCACTTTTTGTTATGTACGTACTAGTACATATTAGTGAAATGTATTTTACATCTTAAAGTGCACCTCTACTGGCAATGCAAATTATGCAAATAAAAAAAGGAATATACAATATGCTGTATATCAGTCTGTATATAAAAGTGTGTTTTTCACTTGTTGAGAGAACAAGCTAACAAGAAAAAAGATAACAGTACAGAAGTATGCATGACTAGGACATTTATGCATATGAAGACCTTTCTGTTATATGATCAGTCTTCAGCCAAAAAGCTCGTTAACGCGAATCCCTAATCAGCGAATCACATGGCAGCAACTCGCTGCATTTAGGCCTGCTAAAGTTCAGACCAACCATCGGAATGAAGAAGAAAGGTGATTTGTGCGTCTTTGAACATGGCATGGTTGTTGGAGGTAGTATTTCACAAACTGCTGAGCTACTGAGATATTCACACGCAGCCATCTCTAGGGTTAACAGAGAACGGTCTGAAAAAGAGAAAAATATTTAGTGAACAGCAGTTCTGTGGGTAAAACTGCTTTGTTGATGCCAAAGGTCAGAGGAGAATGACCAGACTAGATCGAGCTGATAAGAGAGGCAACAGGAACTCAAATGACCACTTGTGACAACTGGAAGAGCATCTGCAGAATGCACAACACGTCAAACCTTGAAGCAGCTGGGCTACGTCTCCAGAAGACCAAACCAAGTGGAATTCCTGTTAGCTAAGAACTGGCAACTAAGGCTACCATTTGCATGTGCTACTCAAAATTGGATGAGAGAAGATTGGAAAAGCCTGTCTGATGAGTCTCAATTTCTGCTGAGACATTTGGATGGTAGGCTGGTGCAAACAACATGAAAGCATGCTATTTCAGGTGTAACATTCTGGTGGATATTTTCTTGGCAAAACAAGGGCCCGTTAATACGAATGGAGCATCATTTAAATGACACAGCCTACCTGAGTTATTGTTGCTGGTATCTCACCTCGAACCAGTCTGGCCATTCTCCTCTGGCATCGACAAGGCATTTTCACCCAGAGAACTGCCACTCACTAAATAATTTTTCTGACCATTCTCTGCAAACCCTAGAGATGGTTGTTTAAACTTCAGCAGGTCTTCTTGACCATGTCTACATACCTAAATGCATGGAGTTGCAAGTTCATTATCTTGCATTTGACAATAGCTTTATACTAGGTTTCATGAACTCGGTTTCATGCTATAACCTTAACACACACACACACACACACACACACACGATAACTGCTAAAAATGTAACTATACTGAATGATCAGCCATGTCAAGGGAAGGATACCACAGCAGACCTAAACTAAGAGAAGTGGTCACTTGGGTTGATAGTTCACTATCAAAACCCACATCACACAGTTCTCTCTGTCTTCATGTGGCTGAACTTGACATTTCAGTGCACTTGGTTAATAAGTAAACTGTCCATTAACCCACAACCGCACACAGTCTGCTTATTCTCAGTCAGGATTCCCCACACTCTGTTCATTCCGTATTTATATTCAACTACTGTTTCATCATGTGACGAGGAGTTACTTAGAACCAATTAAACTGTTTCCTCCTCTGCAGCTGGTGCTGAGCATATATTCTCATGACTCGTCCAGACCTTACAGTTTACATATCAGGAACATGTACATGAGGATGACCAATAACTTACATGCTTCACAGATTCACACCCATTTACACTTAGATCAAGTTCAAGAAACTTTGAGGTTTACTCAAACCTCAAATTACAATCCATTCTTCCTGACTGGAAAATAAGATGCATGCAAGCTGATACTTCCAGGGGCTCCTCAATCACGGACTACATAACCAACAAGTCAAAGTTTGCAAGACATCAGAACTGTACATTAGGGGTTGTGGTGAATAGCACAGGGGTACCCCAAGGAACAGTAATGTTTTCTTTTCTCTCAAGCCTTTACACATCACATTTCACTGGTGACACGGACTGTGTTTACATGTCCTTAATAATCTGATAACAGCAGAAAATCAGGTTTTGTCAGTAATCTGATCAAGGGGTTTACATGCACCAAGTAATCAGATAATGGGAAACCTCCAAGACCCAGGCAATAATCAGGACCCAGGCAATAATCAGATTTCTACTTTGCAACCAGCCAATAATCTCAGAGAAAGATGTGACGTAAACTTCAATTTTTAATAATAAATAATTACATTCTTCATTTTTTGAGTATACATTGCGGGTGCTGCTTTTAATTCCAGTGTTGCCAGATCCCACAAGGGAATCCCTCACCTGATCTATGTAAATAAGCCCAAAAGACGTGAAATATCTAAGAATAAGCAGATCTGGCAACCATGATTTTTTTTCTGCTAGCCACTCTGCACACATGCGCAGCCTGCCAAATCTGTCAAATTACATATTGAAATTGGGTAACTGGTATACATGGTATTAGTACTCCGGTTATTGGGGTTAAATCCAGCTCTTTATCGGATTTCCAGATCGGAGTATGATGTATACATGACCACTTGCATAATCAGATAACTGCAGAAATCCGACTATGATCGGACTATTAAGTGCATGTAAACGCACTCAGTAACAGAAGAAAGGTTGGTATCAAACTGTTACTATACAATACGCAGACAAAAGCAACATTCACTTGTAACACATTCATAACAGAAAGAATACATTTCTGGATTCTCCATATACAAACAGTTGCAGAAGGGATGTGCTGTGTACCCCAGTGACTCTCACTATGACACATTTATTGACACAACTTTCGCTTCCAACAAGTCAGTTCGTCCACTTTCTGCCCTGCTGTCCTTAAACAAAGTCCACAGAGAACTGGTTTGCCTACTCTGATTGAGAACTTGGCTGGTTTGCACAGAACCCTGGCCTCAACTCAAACACCTTGAAAAGGCACTGGAATGGCAATAATGAGCGAGGGCTTATTGTTTAACATCAGAAATTGACCTCACAGTTATGTTCCAGAATCTAGTGGAAGGACCTTTTTGAAGAATATAGGCTGTTGCAGTGGCAAAGATGTGGGCAATTCCATACTAATAACCATGTATTGGATGTAATCGCTTGTGTGTCCACAAACCTTTGTCTATATAGTGTAGAGTGGTGATCGGCCGTCTCATATAACCAATTCTGTGCCGGTCACATGAAAAGCACACTGCTTTCACTGACATTACTTCACAATTCAACACAGTTCGAGCTTTAAACTGTGTTTGTTTATGAGACAGACCAGTGCTGATGACGAGCTGTTAGATTTCAGTAGTGCTTCAATACAACTACTTAGTGCACTAAAGAGTCTCTTCCTATATAGCACTGTATTAGTGTGGGAGCAGTGATACTTCGGCATTCTAGTTCTTCACAGTGAGTGCTGTTTCCAGTATGCATGACGAAAGTAAACCACGAAAGAACAACTCAGAAAACACTCAGAACAACAAATTTAAGAAGACATTTAAAACTGAATCACACTAGAACTAACTCCATCTAGCTCCATCTGCTACTACATCTAGTAGTAGCTTCAGCAATGCATTCATTCCACAAATGTGCTATAGGAGGAGATGTTGGAGATCTTTTGTAACATCATTTTATAAACACTTGAAATTGTTTCAGTATGCAGTACATTTAGGATGAAAGAGATTATATTATTTGCATCACATTAATTCTCTCACATAAAGCTTTTCATTTAAGAAACTTAATAAATCAATCTTTATAAATTATCTAAACGTACACTGATCAGCCATAACATCAAAACCACCTTTCTAATGTTGTGTAGGTCCAACTTGTTGCTGCCAAGGCTCTGAAACATCAAGGCACAGACTTCGTAAGACTTCTGAAGGTATCACCAAGACATTAGCATCAGATCCTTTAAGTCCTACAAGCTGTGATGTGGGGCCTCCATGGATCTGTCCTGCTTGTCCAGCACATCCCACAAATGCTGGATCGACATCTGGGGAATTTGGAGGGCAAGTCAAAACCTTAAACTCTCTCTCATTTTCCTCAAACCATTCCTGAACAATTTTTACAGTGTGACAGGAAGAATTATTTTGGTGAGAGAAGCCAATGCCATCAGGGAATACTGTTGTCATGAAGGGGTTTACTTGGTCTGTAGTCACCACATGTCCACCTGTCAGTGGTTTTAATGTTATGGCTGACTAATGTTTCGGCTCTGACCTGCCCTCCTGTGGACTGCACATAAGGTTCTGTTCTAAATCTGCATACGAATTCTGTAATTCTAGAGCACAAACAAAATAATGTGCATTTTGTTTGTTTAAAACCATAAACAAAATGAACATTAGTCTAGTGCAATAAAAACTGAATAAATGGCCAATTCACATGAATAACATGGACAGAGTTACAGATTCGAAATCTAAAAATGGAGATCATAAACAAACAAAAACACAGAATTTGACAATTTGATGGAGATCGCTGAGGATTGCTGTCACTTGCGAGTCAGCAGTATTCTTCCGCTATGCTAAGTCCTCTCGAAGAGCACTTCATAATCCGATAACTGCAGATCACATTTGTCAGCAATCGTATCAGCAAGTTTACATGCACTCGGGTAATCAGATGAAGGGAAAGCTCTGGGTTTACATGACTCTTTTGGATGTTTGCTATTTGGCAACCAGCCAGTAAACCGGCCAGAAGCTATGAAAATCAGTTAATTTAAATTGCTTTTTGAGCAGCATGGGGTGGGAATGGGAAAAACTTTCATATCGGATTCCATTTTGGCTGGTTTTTAGCAATGAGCATTATAAGGATTGCATTGTAATCATGTATCTTCTGGTCCACAGTCCAGTACCATAACTGCTAATCCACCACAGTCCCATACACCAGTTCTAAAGCGAATACTGGTATGGCACTGCGCCTTGAAATGGAACATGAAATTTGCCATTCCACAGATACTGTGATAAGTGGAACAAACGATGAGTCAGAAGCAGCCCCACTCATGAGACAAAACAGATACGAAGCAGCTGCAACTGGCAAACACTAGGAAAAGACCCTTACTGTCATGCGTCATTAAAAGCAAAACAAAAATGCACACAATTTTAGGACTGTATGCAACAATGGTGCTGGAAGCTTATTAAATTGCTTCCATCTAACGATTGGACAAGGTCTGATATAGTTCCAGCCTCGAGTTTTGGTACCTCTTGTAAAGGAGCAGAAAATCCAATCTTCAATTTAGCAATTTAGCGTCATCAAAAATTATTTTAAGGAATGTGCGCCACAATTATTGGCACCCCTGCATTTATAATTTATACAACCTCCCTTTGCCAACAAAACAACACTTGGTCCTCTCTTATAATATCTTCTAAGGATGGAGAACAGACAGAGGGAATTTAAAACCATTCCTCTGTACAGAATCTCTCCAGATTGTTCAGGGCCCTAGGTCCTATCTTATAAAACCTACTTTTTAGCCCACGGGTTTTATCTGGGGTTTAAATCAGTGAACTGAGATGGCCACATGGGACTATGGTAACTACTGTGTCATTCCAATGCTGAGATGGCCACCAGATGGGACTGTGGCAGCCTAGCGAGTAAGGTACTGGACTATGGACCAGAAGGTCCAGGGTTCAAATCCCACCTCTGCCAAGCTACCACTGTTGAGTCCTTGAGCAAGACCCTTAACCCACAATTGCTTGGATTGGAAGTCGCTCTGGATAAGCGTGTCTGCTAAATGCTGTAAATGAAGAAGCCTGATTTGTGTTCGGTAAACCAAATTTCTGTTGATCTGGATATACGTTTCTAGTTTGCCGGAAGATTCAGTGAGGTTTTGATTTTAAATGTTGCTGTATTTTATGGAGTCCATGATGCCATGTATCCTAATGAGCTTCCCAGACCCTTTGGAGGAGAAACAACCCCACAACACCACAGATCCTCCACCATACTTAACAGTGGACATCCGAATCTTTTCAGTATAGTAATTCTTTTATGTTAAAAGCTCAATTTTTGTTTCATGTGACCACAGAAAACAGTTCTAGTCAGTTCCAGCAGTGATTAGCAAACTCTTGACAGTTACATTTGTGGTTAGATGACAGGAAAGCCTTTGTCCTGGCAAGCTGTTGGCATGGGGGTGGTGTCTGATGATAGGTTGGAGAACTAGTGACCCCAAGATGCCATGTTTTCTATAACTCTCCAACAGTGATCCTTTGGGGATTTTTCCTGCCTTCTGTGGGAGTGAAACAATTTTGGGTCCTTATTCAGGCACATTTTTTTTTACAGTCCCAGCTTATTTGGACTTTATTATTATGAAATTATTACCTAATTGTAGATATGGCCATTTTTAGGTGAATAGCTAGTTTTAATAGCAAATGAAGGACGACAATCCTTACGGTTCTCTTATTTGAATTGTGTATTCACACTTATTTAAACTGTGTCATTCCAATGCTGAACACTGACTAACAGAATCTGACCTGTGAAACTGTGTGGCATGGATTACTGCTTGCCAGTTCAAAGACACTCTGATCAACTTTAAAAAGTAAAACAGAAATGGGAAAAATGCTTCAGATACAGTTTGTTTTCAATAATTTCTAGGGGTGTCCCATGTACATTAAGCCCATGCTGTTTTGTTAAAAAATTTCTCAGACTAAAGTTTCTTAAATTACAGATTGTTTTTTTTATCCAACATGGGTTTAAGCTAATTCACCAAAAAGGAGAATCTGTTATAGCCCCATTTACTCATCTTTACAAGGGGTGGCAATAATTGTGAAAATTGTGAAAGAGACTGTAAATTAGCCTAACCACTTCATCACACTCACGCTCTCGCTCTCTCTCGCTCTCTCTCTCACACACACACACAGCAGTATTCACCATTTATCATATGTAAATCTGTGAATGAATATATATATATATATATACACATACACATACACACACACATATACACACTGGTCCTTCTCAAAAAATTTGCATATTGTGATAAAGTTAATTCTTTTCCGTAATGTAATGATAAAAATTAAACTTTCATATATTTTAGATTCATTGCACACCAACTGAAATATTTCAAGTCTTTTATTGTTTAATACGATGAACTCTTGGCTACGCTCAGAAAAACCCCCCAAAATCCTCACAAATTAGCATATCATGAAAGGTTCTCTAAACGAGCTATTAACCTAATTATCTGAATCAACGAATTAACTCTAAACACCTGCAAAAGATTCCTGAGGCTTTTGAAAACTCCCAGCCTGATTCATTACTCAAAACCGCAATCATGGGTAAGACTGCCGACCTGACTGCTGTCCAGAAGGCCATCATTGACACCCTCAAGCAAGAGGGTAAGACACAGAAAGAAATGTCTGAACGAATAGGCTGTTCCCAGAGTGCTGTGTCAAGGCACCTCAGTGGGAAGTCTGTGGGAAGGAAAAAGTGTGGCAGAAAACGCTGCACAAACGAGAAGAGGTGACCGGACCCTGAGAAGGATTGTGGAGAAGAGCCGATTCCAGACCTTGGGGGACCTGCGGAAGCAGTGGACTGAGTCTGGAGTAGAAACATCCAGTGCCACCATGCACAGGCGTGTGCAGGAAATGGGCTACAGGTGCTGCATTCCCCAGGTCAAGCCACTTTTGAACCAGAAACAGTGGCAGAAGCGCCTGACCTGGGCTACAGAGAAGCAGCACTGGACTGTTGCTCAGTGGTCCAAAGTACTTTTTTCGGATGAAAGCAAATTTTGCATGTCATTCGAAAATCAAGGTGCCAGAGTCTGGAGGAAGACTGGGGAGAAGGAAATGCCAAAATGTCTGAAGTCCAGTGTCAAGTACCCACAGTCAGTGATGTTCTGGGGTGCCATGTCAGCTGCTGTGTTGGTCCACTATGTTTTATCAAAGGCAGGGTCAATGCATCTAGCTATCAGGAGATTTTGGAGCACTTCTGCTGAAGAGCTTTATGGAGATGAAGAGTTCATTTTTCAGCACGACCTGGCACCTGCTCACAGTTCCAAAACCACTGGTAAATGGTTTACTGACCATGGTATTACTGTGCTCAATTGGCCTGCCAACTCTCCTGACCTGAACCCGATAGAGAATCTGTGGGATATTGTGAAGAGAAAGTTGAGACGCGCAAGACCCAACACTCTGGATGAGCTTAAGGCCGCTATCAAAGCATCCTGGTCCTCCATAACACCTCAGCAGTGCCACAGGCTGATTGCCTCCATGCCACGCCGCATTGAAGCAGTCATTTCTGCAAAAGGATTCCTGACCAAGTATTGAGTGCATAAACATAAACATAATAATCTGAAGGTTGACTTTTTTTGTATTAAAAACACTTTTCTTTTATTGGTCGGATGAAATATGCTAATTTTGTGAGAATTTTGGGTTTTCATGAGCTGTATGCCAAAATCATCAGTATTAAAACAATAAAAGACTTGAAATATTTCAGTTGGTGTGCAATGAATCTAAAATATATGAAAGTTTAGTTTTTATCATTACATTACGGAAAAGAATTAATTTTATCACAATTTATCTAATTTTTGAGAAGGACCCAGTATTATATATATATATATTATATATGAATATATATTATATATATATTAACACGTATCCATACATATATATATAATATATATATATATATATCTATATATATATATATCTCGTATACTATCCATAATACTG
This sequence comes from Ancistrus triradiatus, assembly GCA_025084515.1. Lineage (NCBI taxonomy): Eukaryota > Metazoa > Chordata > Actinopteri > Siluriformes > Loricariidae > Ancistrus > Ancistrus triradiatus. The sequence goes on along the minus strand of JAJAGP010000238.1, from coordinate 412,263 downwards.
TATACCTACATCTATAACATACAGTGCCTCCCTAATTATTGTCACCCTGGTTATGATGTGTCTTTAGCTTCTAATAAATTGAGTTTTTATTGTGGAAACATACTCTTACAATGAAAATTGTAGAAAAATGTAACCTTTAACTCAAGCGAAGTTTAAGGGGGAAAATAAAATCCCTGACTAAGAAATAATTATTCTTCATAAAATCACCTGTTCCACAATTATTGGCACCCCTAACAATTCTTAGGAAATAAACGTAATTAAAGAATTTCTGTCACTTCTACAGTAGTTTACGAAGTTAATCAGAGTATGTAGGAACAGTTAATTAGCAGTTCACAACTTCCTGTCTTACTGGGGTATAATTATGACGTGACACAGAGGCCATTTCTCTTCAACATGGGAAAGACAAAGGAACATAGCATTCAAGTAAGGCAGATGTGTGTTGACCTTTACAAGTCAGGCAATGGCTACAAGAAAATAGCCATTCGCCTGCACCTGTCCATATCTACTGTCAGAGGAATTAAGAAGTTTAAAGCAACTGGGACAGTGGTAAACAAGTCTGGACAAGGACGCAAGATTATTTTGCCACCACGCACAGTGAGGAGGATGATAAGAGAAATAAAAAGTTCTCCAAAGCTCACGGTTACAGAACTGCAACAAATGGTGGCATCTTGGGGTCACGTCTCCAAAACAACCATCAGGCGCTATCTACACGCCAACAAGCTGTTTGGGAGGCATGCACGGAAAAAACCTTTTCTCACTCACAATTATAAACAAAACGTTTGGAGTTTGCTAAGCAGTACTGGAACTTCAACTGGGACCGTGTGCTTTGGTCAGATGAAACAAAGATAGAGCTTTTTGGCAACAAATGCTGTAAGTGGGTCTGGTGTAACACAAGAGCTGAGTATGCAGAAAAGCACCTCATGCCCACTGTGAAATACGGGGGAGGATCAGTGATGCTGTGGGTCTGCTTCTCTTCCAAAGGCCCAGGGAACCTTGTTAGGGTGCATGGCATCATGAATGCTTTGAAATATCATTTTAAAACAAAATTTGGTGGCTTCTGCCCGAAAGCTGAGGATGGGTCGTCACTGTGTCTTTCAGCAAGATAATGACCCTAAACACATGGCAAGATCTACACAGAAATGGTTGACCACACACAGAATCAAGCTCCTCCCATGGTCATCTCAGTCCCCAGACCTCAACCCCATTGAAAACCTGTGGCGTGAGCTGAAGAGGAGAGTGCAGAGGAGAGGACCCAGGTCGCTGGATGATTTAGAGAGATTGTGCAAAGAGGAATGGTCGAAGATCCCTCTTTCTGTGTTCACCCATCTTGTGAAACATTATAGGAGAAGATTAGGTGCTGTTTTGTTGGCAAAAGGGGGTTGTACAAAGTATTAACACCTGGGGTGCTAATAATTGTGGCACATATTATTTGATTGTTTAAACAATTTTCTTATGTGGATTTTTTTCCCTACTGATAAAATGCACTTGAGTTAAAGGTTTGGATTTTACCTCTTTTTTTCCATCGTGGTCCTATTTATTTAGAGAAAACTCATTTATTCGAAGCTAAAGAACACATCTTAACCAGGGGGTGCCAATAATTATGAAGGGCACTGTATATATATATATATATTATATAAATATAATATTATATATATATATATATATATATATATATAATCTATCATATAATAATATATCCACCCACATATATATATATATATTATCTATCTATCTAATATATATGATTATCTATATATCTCTATCTCTCTCTCTATCTATCTATACCCACACATACATATATATATATAGAACACAACACATATATAATATATATATATATATATACCTACATACACCCACATATTATATATATATAGTATACTACATACCCACACATATATATATATATAGATATACATACACACAACACACACATATAATATATATATATTATATATATATAGATTTATATAATAATATATAATATATATATAATAATAGTATATATAAACAATATTACACACACACATCATATATATATATACACATACATATTATGTATAAGGTACATACATATATATATATATATATAATATATATATATTATATATACACACCACATTACATATACATATACATACACACACACATATATATACACATACATACTCTACACACACCACATATAAAGTAAGTCCTCTGACTTACGACGCAGATTTCCGTTCCAATCTAGGTGGCGTCGTAACCGATTTTCGGTGCAAGTTGGAACAATACGTACATACTGTACGTAAATAACATACTGTAAGCACTTTTATCCTATCCTAACACGTATCCTTATCAAAAACCGAGCCGCGTACCCTGTTTCTTCTGCCTCACACAACCAAACACGAGTTTTGCGTTATGACGTTTACGATGCAAAACCACTTAAGTGCGAAACAAGGTTTGTACAGTAAATGGGAGATGTTTTTTAACTCAAGACTACCTGGATCGTATGTAATGTGTGTGTGTATCTATAAAATATATATATATATATATACACACAAACCACATAAATACACATACCATACTCACACACACATACATACTCCCAGCCCACACACATACATACATACATACATACATACACATATATATATATATATAATATATTATATATATATATAATATATATATATATTATATATATATAGACACACACATACAGATATATATATATCTCTATATATATATATATATATATATAGATATATATATATATATATATATATAACACACACACACATACCACATAATATATATATATATATATATATATATATATATATATATATATATTTATATATATTATATATATATATTAACAACATACACCATACACATACACATATATATATTTTTTTTTTATTTTTTTTTTTTAATTCATAGAGATGTTAACATAATAGTAATTACTATAATTATCCGAGCACAAGATTCTGTAAATCATTTGATTGATGTAAATGATTACCTTTGCACAATAAAGAAAATCAGGATTGTCAACTGCAATTTACTCACTCTCATGTTTTGGCTTTCGAGGTTAAGATTTATTATGAACAATTACGTTTGAAGGGCATGTAATAATAAATTATGACATCCAATATACATGATTACCTTTTGGTATTATGTGATAAAATAGCTTTATTGTCTGGATAGTGAACACCATGATATGAATTTAAGCTCAAATTCCCCATTCCTTTTGAATGCTTTCAATTTTCCCTAACAATGTTTACCATGCCAATGTCTTCTACTATTTTTAGCAAAACAAGATCAACATCACTGGATAGTTATTGTTTTTTCAGTTAAACCTACTATCTTAATTAACTGGGACAAAAAGTACACTGATCATATCATGAATAATATCTTTCTTTCAATCAAAATGACACCATACACATAAGGAACATTTTTGAGGCCCTAAAAATGTATGCACGATAGTTACGGACAACAAAATGAACCCTAACTTTCCTGTATCCGCATCGGTCTGTTGCGCTTTGAGTATGCTACTGTGGCCATCAATAGCAAACAGCAATGAATTTAAAAATGTCGCTATGAAGGATATGTATTATAATGGGATTTGCAACATTATCAGCAGATGAAGTGTGATCGGCAACCTCTAATATCACAACAACAGAATTTCAGTGTTAGGTACAAAGTCTATATAATGAACCGCCAAAGCGGTAACATTAAGAAATGCATTGGCCAAACCGAAATGCAGATCAGACCAAATCAGGCAGTTATTGAGGAACACACAACACAGAGTGTGCCGGGACTCGAGCACAAGGGTATACTGCATTATTAATAGAACACACCCAACATCACGTTTCCTCAGTGCACATTATCACATTTTGCATTACGATCCATCATGTCCATGATGCACTGTTACGCTCCAAATAACCAGCAAACACATACTCCAGAATGATCTGAGGCCTATTTCTTTTAGTCATTCATCAACATGGGAAGAGATTAGACACCACACCCATAACAACAAACTATCTGGAATGTGTGCCAGAAGGTGGCCTTATATTGTATCTCAGCAAAAATGTTGGTGTCTGAAATCCACAAGCATTCAACTTTGATTGCGTCGGACAAAAAAAAAAAATATCAGAGCTTTTTGGCTCTCAATTTAAACCTCAACTCAAGACAAGCAGTACAATTCATGCTGTGTAACACCAAATATGTCTGCAATTCAGTATTTTGCTACATTACTAATATTTTGTAATACTCCTTTCTTGTTTTTCCATTCTTATTAACTTTCTTAAATTTCTGTTTTTATTAGCTGGACACAGTAAATTGTTAAGAATGTAAATAAAAGTGTAAAGAAAGCACTGATATCTGATCAATACAGGAATCAAAAAGTGGGATCGGCGTATCTCTACACATAAGAGAACAAAAATTGCCAGATGGAATAAAACATGCAGTGGCCATTAAAGAAAAGTACCACTTAAACCGGTTGGCTAATGAATGGAGAAAAGATGAAAACAAGTCAACTCATGTCCAACATCATAGCTGAAGGCCATTTCATTTCATCAAGGCTTGGCAAGGAAATCAAAATGCAAACATGTAAACAATGTTATAAGCAAGATATTTCATGTTTAGAAAGCAACCAAAGTAAAGTAGGACTAACCAGCATTAAAACCACATATACCACTCTCATAAACTTAATTAACCTTTACATATATGTGTAACACTTTTAAAATATGCTTAGTTTAGGTAACCAGTATGCATTAATGTGGCAGAGCACATACGCCAAATGAATGAATAGGATGCAGTTGTATTTAAATCTTCAGATTCTAATCTACGGATGTAATACTACTGGACTACCCTTTCCTAGAGTTCCATTTACTAGGCCACAGATCTTCATTAAGCAAAATGTAAGAAAAAAAACTACAAACAGTACAGTGCAAAGTCTTAGGCCACCATTAAACTAGATATACCACTGCTTTAACAAGGTTACAATGATGATAAATAATTATTTCTCTTTATTAGAATACAACCAGAAAATACAGGAAATTTGTACGCAGTACTGCACATAAAAAAAAACAGTTCTATAGGCTACAGTGCGAGCAACCCTTACACTTAAGCAACAGCATCATCTGGCAGCGTCATCAGGACGCCAAGCTGACCATTCTACAGTCTGAAGAAGCTTGATCAGGGATGTTATTTGGAAGAGTAGCAGCCAAGAAACCACTTTTTCATAATGGAATCAGGGTGAAACGGCTAAGATTTGCTAAAGTTCACAAAGATTGGAATGAAGTTCAGTGAAAGAGAGTATTATGGAGTGCCCAAACCAAGTTTGAAATTTTTGGGTCTAATCGACAATATGTTAAACATTAGAGACGCACCTATCGATCGGTCAGTGACCGGATTTGGCCGGGTTGTGTGTCTTTGGTCATAACTGGTGACTGGCCGATCAGTCTCATGTAACCAATTCTGTTCCGGTCACATTTAACTTATGCAGCATGCAACGTCAACAGTGGTACAACCACAGCCACACAAACTGCCCAGTGCTTTTACTAAATTAATTCAGAATTCAGTTCATGTGTGTACAGAGCTTTAAACACAGCTCAGCCACTCACTGTTTTGTTAATGAGACCGCTGCAGATGCATGTTCATGATGAGGAAGAGTTTAGCATTGCTTTTGTGTACTTAATAGTCTCTAGCTAGGCATATAGGGTGCAATACTAATGAGGGAGTAGGGAAGTATTTCGAACACAGCCATGTCTTTAGTCACAATGAGCGCTGTTTGTAGTGCATGGCAAAAGTGAGCCATGGAGGAACATATTTCATAACATTCGAAACAATGAATTTAATAAGGTATTTAAAACACCATCATTCTGCTGAATTTGACAAAGCTAACAAAGGCAAAAAGGTTAAAGCTAAAGCTAGCAGGAGTGCAGAGCCAGGCACAACCAGCATCTTTCTTTAGCAATAAAGAAGTATCCATTAAAAGAAAGTTTGAACAAAAATGTTTCTGTATGCTGCCATTTATAATTTAGAAAAACTAAAAATTCGAAAATCAGCCAAGAAAATTGCAATTGGTGCATCTCTATTATATATGCTCATTATAGCATTGCTAACAACAAATCTAAATGGTGGCCTAATACTTTTGCAGAGTACTATACATCTCTGTCATTAAATTCATATCTTAGCAGTCTTTAGCCAAATCACTGTACTCCTGCATGACTAATGCTTCATTGAGCTACACCACTGAATCACTGCCACCACTGTCATCTGGGAACAGCTCATTTGGGGAGAACGTGCATCAGTTTACAACTCACCTGTTGCGAGGCACAGGGATATGAGAGGAAGCATAAATCTCCTTTGAGGACGAGTCTGCAACACATAGTGGCAGCAAGCCCCTTAAGGAAATCATGGACTCCATTTGCAGGTGGTCCTCTAGCCTCTGTCCATTTAGGATCAGGCGATGAGAAGGACTTCCACGCTTCGGGACGCCACCCGGACCCACGTCCCTTTCATCGTCATCACCTGCAGAGGCAATCTGAGAGGGGAAAAGGGGAAAATAAAACATCTGAGATCTGCCTACCTAAAACCAGACACATCTCTGTTTGTCGCTTATGTTTAACATAGAGCTAATTAAACAAAAAATGGCCAAATAATGGTCACCCAAATATAACTGCTAACTAAGATATGTTTGTTTATTTTGTTTTCCTTAACGTCACAGCAGCATCAATGGCTTTCCACAACAGGAGCAAAGCTACATCAATACTAGTTGGACACATTCATACTGGGACAATTTAGAGCAACAAATTAACATAATGCACGACTTTGGAATGTGGGAGGAACCCACATGGACACGGAGAGGACATGCAAAGTCCACACAGGTGGACTCCAAGGTCGGGATTGACCAGATCATTGGAGCTGGAACCGACTGCAAAACCAAGACATGCAAGATGACCGAAGTGTGCTTTTTAGGTTTATACTGGGTCTACAAGCTGCTTTGGTTATGTTATTAAATGTTTGTGTGACCCCTATAAAGTATTTTACCATCTACTTATTATTTACCTACATTCAGCTCCAGTTGACAACAGTGTAATGTATCAAAGCAGAAAACATAAATGTGGGTCCACATAACCCACACATCACTAGGAAAGAACGTTTTAAAAGTGATTTTGGCCCAACTGTTAGCTTAAGGCATGGACTGTTTGCTGAGGAATTATGACTTCATAAGCTACAAGTTTCCCAATTGTACTGCTCTATAAACACATCACAACCCATTACATACTGTAATTATAACAGCCTATTATGCCATGATAATAATAACTGGATTTAATACAGGCAGAGCCGTCGGGTGTGTTTCACCATTGCATTACTGAAGAGGTGAAATCTATACAAATCCATTAAAAACAATCAGTCAAAGTGTGCCAGAGCTGTCATGGAGGTGGGTATGCTGGATACATAGACCCAGTACACAGTCCTGGAGCACTACTAGAACTTTTGCAGTTGGTTGGCTAGGCTGTTCAAAATTACACAGTAAAAAGGTTGACTGACTGATGTCGCTACACTATATAGTCTATTTACACTGTACACTATATTACTCATTCCGCCGAATGGGTGCCATTTGCTTGGAGTAAACGTCATTTTCTATAGTTTTTCAACAATGAATCTACCAACACACATATTGAACTATTCACAATGATTATTGTTCAATGTCAGGCAACTTAATTGTTTTACATTGTTTTTCCCATTACTGTTTCTCAGTCCTGTTACTTTTTATATGAGTAACAGTCTTCAGCACAGAATCAGCAACTACATAAAATGTAGCCACATGGTGACCACAGTTTAAGCATTAAGACACTGAGCACATTCTAATGATGTGCCAAAAAATATATTTTTACAATAAACAAATAACATCTAAAATAATTTTGTTACCAAGATAGTTGAGGAAGTTGAGGCTGACCTTCTCAGTCATCGTTACAAGATTGTTAAATACACAGAACAAAGTGAGAGAGAGAGAACTTATTTTTGGTCTTTCCATGCTCTTCAGAAGCACCAGATGATACAGCCTCCTACTGAACATGTGACTAGTGGTGTGTTCCCTAATTTACTAAAATATGTATTTAAAAGTAAAGTAAATTACATGGGTTAATATATAAGACATAGATAGGATATGGAGTGACACAACAACGCAGAAAAACAGAAGATTTCTGAAGGATCTTAAACATTTTATTTCACTGTAACGTGTAATATTAGCAACCAGGTACAGCTAATAAATGCTATTTTTCAGAGTTCTATGCAGTTTTTATTAATGTTATAAATTATATACCTTAAATTTGCATTTACATCACACAGAATAAATTGTTTCTTATAGTTAATTATATATACATGCATACATACATACATGTCCGGAGTAATTAAATGAATTTTCTCTCCCCTTCACAGCCACAAAAGCCTTCACTCTTCTGAAAATGTTCTCCAGCAGAATGTGGAACATAATTCTGAGGTCAGGCACTGATGTTTGACAATAAGCCCTGACTAACAGTTGCCGTTCCATTTAATCTCAGTCGTGTTTAACAGAGTTCAAGTCGATACTCAGTGCAAGTTCCCCTTCAAAGTTGGCAAACTGTTCCTATACAGAGGGTAGGATAGAAAGTTGTTGAACTGACTTGTTGGAGAGGTGGAATCCTATTAAGGGGTTTCAGTATAACCCATGTTGTTGCCACTGTTTTTCTATGTAGATTACATGCATGCTAGCATGCTTCTTATTACGAGCCTGTTAGGAGGGAGTGTGGATGAAATAACAAAAAACACTAATTAGGAGTGGTGTCCACAAACTTTTGGCCATAGTGTAATTTGAGAGTGGACAGAAATAGCTTTTAAGCATCTACCTTGTCTAATATGAAAACAAAACAATGCATTTTAATCTGGTCAAATAACAGGCCTAATAAATAATACAACTTGTGAAGACACAGACTGATGCATTCCCTTGCTCTTACATGTAATGTGTTACTGTTTTGACATACAATGATGCATCTCATCAAGGAAACCCTAACTGAAATCATTCTACTCATGGGAAATCAAGTCATAGAGACACCACTGCTAAATTTAACAGATTGCACCCAGACTGTGAGCCACTAACACAGTGGTGTTAGCTGACTTGTTAGAAAGCTAAAAAAAACAGGGTCCTCGATTGTCTGCTGACTATGAAAAACTGCTCAACTTCATATATTGAATACCAAAGGACATATTTAGCAAGTTCAGTAAGTAAATATTTTGTTTGGCCTTGTTTCTATGATTGTGGACACTTCCTTGTAATTTACAATGTGGCCCACCATGGACATTTATAGGGAGCAGAGGAGAAGAAGGTAAGATATGAGTAAGAAAGGAGAGAAGGGACAGGAAAATGGAGGAAGAAGGAAGGAAGGTGAAAGGAGAAGAGAGAGATGATGGTGAGATCAGTGAGGAAGGAGAAGAGAGAGAAGGTGGTGAAATGAGAAAGGAAGGAAAGTTCTGGCCTGATGACAGGGCACAGGTAAGAATCTGATTATTACATTTCCCCTGTAATACTTTACATGTCAATTAGGATTGAGTCTGCTATTGCAGCCATATTTTATAGATTTACGTACGCATTTATGAGAACTGAATGCAGGTTGAAGTTCCTTCAGAAAAACATTTCAGAAACTTTCATATACACTCACGTATCACTTTATGAGCTACGTCTCCTTGATTCTACACTCACTGTCCACTTACCATACAGAAGCACTTGTTATGCAGTTACGGACTGTAGTTCATCTGTTTCTCTACATTATTTTATTATTCTCCTTCAGTCTGCTCTCTAATGGTCAGGACCACCACAGATCAGGTACGATTTGGGTGGTGGGGATCATTCTCAGCACTGCAGAGACATCGATGTGGTGGTTGTGGTGTTAGTGTGTGTTGTGCTGGTATGCATGGATCAAACACAGCAGTGCTGCTGGAGTTTTAAATCACCTCAGTCACTGCTTATCTATGCCAACCAATCGCATATGCCTAGTTCTGACCATCAGAGAACAGAGCAAAGGGGCCTAACAAAGTAAACAGATGAAACTATAGAGAAATAGATGGAAAATTGTATTTAATCGTAGAACTAAAGTGCATCTATGTGGCAAGTGGAACTGAGAAAATGGGCAAAGAAACAAGTAGGTGTACCTAATAAAGATATCAGTGAATGTATATTAGAAAAATAGTGCCCTTGTGACGCCTCATCCCACAACAAAAAGCTCATTTGAGACGCATGAAACATGACCAGCTGAGGAGTACAGAAAGAAAGCTGTACTCAGGACTCTTCTGCTGAGCTGCAGTCTTAGTTTGAGGGGGCGTGACGCCTACAGTACAAAACGAAACAGCGCCTCGCTTTTCGGCTAACCTTCAGCAACACGTAGTTATTGTAAAGACTAAATAAACACGTCGTGAACACACAACTTTGTAGCGCTTAGTTCTGTTTTAACACCATTTCACCTCTCAGCTCTACGTGTACAAGCAGAGGCTACCGGCATGGAGCTGTCTATGGGGGAGGGGAGAAGCGGTCCGGCCCTCTTTCCTCTCTTAAACTTTGAACAAGTATAAGTCGCCATCTTAAAACAAACGCGCAATTGTCGCAACTGTAATATTCGCGAATTAACGGAAGGGCAACAACAAGTTAAGTCATACACGACTGACATGACACTACGAACAGACGAAATACTGACTTTTCCTACATTTTACGACTTTTGAGGGAAACGTTGTTTAATAGAGGAGTTTTCTGTTCACATGCACTGACAATATATAAACACTGACTGTATACACTCTATATAAACAGCAACACTCCTCACCTTTTTCTTCGTGTAGTGCTTCTCTCGTCCTGAGGCCAAATGGTTTCCATTAAGTGAGATTTCTTTGCTCGTCTCTTGCAGAGAGCCATTCTCTAACATTCTGCTGTCGAACCCGTTTACCGTTAGTGGTGCTTTCTTTCTCGGCGTCATGACTCCGAAGGTGTTTGCTGGAGGAGTGTCGGCGTGCTCGGTGCAGAAGTTTGCTGCAGCGTGCACGTTCACGTTCACTCGCACACCGGCCGCAGGCTTGTCCAAGAGGCGCTTCGAAGTCATTTTCAAACAGGCCGAGTGGAACTAAAGGAGTGAGACAGGCTTTCCACTGGACGGGGAACGATACATTTAAAACAACTGTCCTGACTACAAATCCCTGTCGTTTCGACGGCTGCGCTAAAATTCCCTACCACCGCAAAACTGCGAAAAACACCGGTAAAGGGAATAAATGATTGTTTTGCTTTTTCTCCCTCCCCCAACCAACGCCACGCCCACACTCCTTTGCGCGTGCAGCCTGGCGAGATTTCATCAAGCCCCGCCTTTCATTGATTCCGATTGGCTTTTAACGTAGATAAACATTCTGTTTTGGCACGCGGCCACCGAATAACGGTCTCTGATTGGACAATTCGGAAAACGTCAGGCTGTTTTTTCCCCGACGCGCGGGGGTGTGTCTGTGTGATTTGCCGGCCGGTGCTGGAACAAGCTCCGACACAAACTCGCTACCGCCTGTAGCTAAATAGACATGTTTCGCATCAGCTATTTCTTGCACAGCAGATACGCAATGACACATAAAGCTCGACGGAAAAGTATTTTACAATATCTCAAAGCTCAGGAAAGTGGCAAGAAAACGTCTGTGACCTTAGAAATTGCACGGATATTTGCATTAAGCTAATTAATCATTAAATGGTGTCTAGGTTTCCTGCAAGTCTAATTACAATAAACAAACATCCTGTCTAAAGTACTGACACAAATACTGCTTAATGAATGCATGAATTGTGTTCACATTTCAGGATGCTTTGTTTATTTTGTTTATTAAACGTCACATCAATGGCTATTCACAACTGGAGCAAGGTTACATCCATACTAGTAAGATACATTCATACTGGGCCAGTCTAGAGAAACCAATTCATCTAAAATATGTCTTTGGAATGTGGGAAGAAACTGGAGTACCCAGAGTAAACCCATGCAGATTCAGGGAGGACATGCAAATTCCACACAGACGGAGTCCATGCTCTGCGGACGCCGCCCCCATCTCTGGACGGGAGAAATAGGCGAGCCCAGGTCATTCCAAATGTTTCACAAACTTTTCCTCACAACTGTGTCTTGCTCTGTTCTAATGTTCAGGTCATACTAAGAGACAGACACATTTCTAAACTAGAAACACACCAATCTGTCTTTATTGAATACATTATTTACATTCACAGTCCAAGATTGCATTAGTATGGAAATCCAGGTAGTTCTAAAGTCTTCACAATTCTCATAATTGTGTCTATTTCCATTTTACATGCAGGTCAACTAAGAGACGTACACATTTTTTAACTGATAACACAAACAGTTGTCTTTACTGAATACAATATGAAATGCAAATGCATTTAAAAAACAGTCACTCACTCACTTTCCATAGGAGCTAATTGAATTCAGGGTTGCAGGGGACCAGGGCCTATCTAGCAGATCAGGATGCCAGGTAGGTAGTAGCGGTGGGCAATATGACAATATTTTATCATTTCATGATAAATTGTGTAATCATGACAGACAATATGCATTCCTGAACATATCAAGGATATTGTCAGTGCCTAAAGAACACTGCATGGTTCATTATCAAGAGTGTAATTAGTCTTGTTTAATTGGATGAAGTGCAGCACATGTTGAATAAAAATCACTTTACTAAGTATGGGATAATATTTGAATAGTAGTTTTTAAGAATCTGTCACTACTGATGCATTTTGTCTGTGATCACATGCGTCGTGATAAATATCATGTAGCTGTGAGGAGACCGAGTTAACCAGTGCACCACCATGTCACCCAAATATAGAAACAGTGATTAGTACACATTCTTTCAACTATATCTAATACAAATACAATGAAATGTTTTACCACAACTTTACTGATCTTAATAAATATATGATACATCTCTATGTAATGTAAATACAGTTCAAAAACAGTTGGATGTGTTACATCACCTAACTTCTTAACAACATTCTGCAATCATTCAGGAATTGTAGAGGTTACTTTTTCTTCAGTGATTTTAAAAGGGGATATTTTTCTCATTGCAGCTTGATATACAAATTTAGTTGCTCAACAGTCCGAGGCCTACACTGTCCTATTTTGTGCTTCAAAATATCCAGGATGTTTTTAGTGGGAATTTGGAATGCAGACAGGCTGTTTCAGCACCTCCACTCTCTGGCTATGAATCCACTCTGTTTAAACACATGCAAAATGTGACTTGAAGTTGTTTTTTCCTGAAATAAGCTACAATGTCCTTGAAAAAGAGGCCTCCTATGACAGGATATGTTTCTCTAAAATGTGTATGTACCCTTCCATGTTAATGGTACCATCACAGGTGTTCAAGTTACCCATTCCATTGGCACTAACACAGACATGACAGGCGCTGGCAACTGAACTTTGTGGTAGAAGTTGTGGTGGTTCTGTTCCTCTTTGGTTCCAATATCCATTGTTTCCAAAACAGTTTGAAATGTAGCTCATCAGGCCACAGCACATGATTTTGTGTCAGTCCATCTCAGATTAACTTGAGCCGTTGGGCTTTCTGGATATTGTTGATATATGGCTTCTGCTCTGCATAGCGTTAGTAGTATTCAGTTTTCACTTACTAATTTATAGAAGCCAAGACAAACTGCATTTACTGACAATGGTTTCCTGAAGTATTCCCAAGCTCATGTGGTTATATCCTGTGTAGTGATATGTTAGCTTTTAATGCAGGGCTGTCATGGACATTCAATACTTGCTCTTTATGCATGGTGATTTCTTCAGATTCTCTAAATCTTTAGATAATAGTACAGTCAGTAGAACTTGGAAGTCCTTAAATTCTGTCCAATTGTGTTGTTTGTTGACTCTGCTACTGTTCGTTTACACACTTTTTCCCAAAGTAAAGAATTTCAATCTATCTTTGCCTGCAACCAACCAAGCCTTTCCTGAATGCTCCTTTTGTACCATCTGTTACCAATTCACCTGTTTACCTTTGGGATGGACCAAGTGGGTTTTTGTGGAACATTCCACAACCATCCCAGCCTTTTGGTGCCACTTTTTTGAACTGTGCTACAAGTATCAAATTCAGAATTAATATAATCTGTAGTAATGGATCTCTTAGCCCATACAAATAGTTTTGCCTTGTGTATCTTGCTGATAAGTGGTTTAGTTACTGTTATTTGTCCTTTGAGACCACTACATAGAATTATTTTGAGTATAGTTTACTTATTGGACACTCTTTTTATTCAGTACATTCTGTATTTGTGCAGAAGTTGCCATTTTGTCTCTTATTGAATTAAGCTTATGTATTGGTCTTCTGATGTTGTGGTCATATTTGATCTACTGGAATGTGGTTTGGATATGAATAATCCAGTTTTGTCAAAACATTATAGAGTGTCATGCACTGCCCCCCTTGAAACCTCAGTTTGGCAATGATTTGATGCAGAGAAAGCCCCTGTTTTCTCAGAAAAAAAACTATTTGACTTCTGTTATATTCAATTAATTTTGAGCCATATTTCCCACTGATACAATGCATTTTAGTATGAAACCGTCTGCTGAAAATCTGAAGCGCAGCCATATTTATAATCGGTGAACAATGGCTGAATGTTTATTAACTTAAACTTTTGATGAATCGAATCAAATCAAATCAGTATGGAAATGGTTTAAAGCATGTGCTTAAATGGAAAGGATAAGACTTGTGGAAATCTAACTTTTTTGTCCAAATTCTGAAATTCATGTAGATTTTTCAAAGATTCAAATGTTTGTTCACTCAAATTGTAATAACTAATGAGGAACGGAATGATTTAGAATGAAAACACTGTATTAAATTTAAAATGTGAAATAGAAGCATTTTCACTAGTCGTCTCAGACTTTTGTGCCCCACAGTATATTTTTCCAGAATCAGTCATTTTTATTCATTCAGTCATTCATTTATGCTTAATCCAATTCAGGGTCGTGGGAAGATGGGACCTACAATGGTGCTTGAAAGTTTGTGAACCCTTTAGGATTTTCTGTATTTATGCATAAATATGATCTAAAACATCATCAGATTTTCATACAAGTCCTAAAAGTACATAAAGAGAACCCAGTTAAACAAATGAGACAAACATATTATACTTGGTCATTTATTTATTGAAGAAAAAATTTATTAATCCAATATTACATATTAGTGAGTGGCAAAAGTATGTGAACCTCTAGGATTAGCAGTTAATTTGAAGGTGAAATTGGAGTCAGGTGTTTTCAATCAATGGGATGACAATCAGGTGCAGGTGGGCACCCTGTTTTATTTAAAGGACAGGGATCTATCAAACTCTTCACACTACATGTTTGTGGAAGTGTATCATGGCTTGAACAAAGAAGATTTCTGAGGACCTCAGAAAAAGAGTTAAAGAGTTGTTGATGCTCATCAGGCTGGAAGAGGTTACAAAACCATCTTTAAAGAGTTTGGACTCCACCAATCCACTGTCAGGCAGATTGTGTACAAATGGAGGAAATTCAAGACCATTGTTACACTATCCAGGAGTGGTCGACCAACAAAGATCACTCCAAAAGCAAGGTGTGCAATAGTTGGCGAGGTCACAAAGGACCCCAGGGTAACTTGTAAGAAACTGAAGTCTCTCTCACATTGGCAAATGTTAATGTTCATGAGTCCACCATCAGAAGAGCACTGAACAACAATGGTGTGCATGGCAGGGTTGTAAGGAGAAAGCCACTGCTCTCCAAAAAGAACATTGCTGCTCATCTGCAGTTTGCATTCCAGCATAAGAACCTTATCCCATCTGTGAAACATGGTGGTGGTAGGATCAGGGTTTGGGCCTGTTTGCTGCATCTGGGCCAGGACGACTTGCTATTATTGATAGAACAATGAATTCTGAATTATATGAGAAAATTCTAAAGGAAAATATCAGGACATCTGTCCATGAACTGAATCTCAAGAGAAGGTGGGTCATGCAGCAAGACAACGACCCTAAGCACACAAGTCGTTCTACCAAAGAATGGTTAAAGAAGAATAAAGTTCATGTTTTGGAATGACCAAGTCAAAGTCCTGACCTTAATCCAAAGAAATGTTGTGGAAGGACCTGAAGTGAGCAGCTAATGTGAGGAAACCCACCAACATCCCAGAGTTGAAGCTGTGCTGTATGGAGGAATGGGTTAAATTCCATAACATTTCCCTAAAATTTAGGGACATTTAGTCCCTAAATGCAAACTTCTTTTAAATCCAATCATCAAGCTGCTAATAAGCTTCTGTTGACAGACTGCAACAATAATGTTTTTCCTGTAAACATTCTTGATACAATTTTAAGTTGATTCTTCCATGTTTAGGCAAGCAGTTTAGGCCCTGAGCCAACAAAGCAGCTCCAAACCACAACATGCCTGCCAACTGGTGTTGGTGTGCAGTGCATGTTTCTGCCAAAAAGTTCAACAGTTGCCTGTCCAGAGAACATTGCCCCAGAAGTGGAAGTGGAACATCAAGACAAGCAATGTTTTTAGAGAGTTTATTGTGTTGTTTATTGTGTTGTTCCTTTATTAACGCTAGTATGTTGTGATTTTAAAGTTAGCACAGAAAGAGGTTAGCAAGTCCTAATGCTTTTCTACATATCTTTTATGTGCACTTGCAACATGTAGCAGGTGCCCTTATCCAGAGTGACTTACAATTGACACAAGGCACAATACAAGCAATTAAGGATAAGGGCCTTGCTCAATAGCCCAACATACTAGCTTGGGCAGAGTTCTCTTGGGTCAACAGTTGAGTACTTTTACTGCCGCACCACCACTGCACTTGTAGTCACCTGTGGGCTGTCACCTCCTTTAACATTGCATGAGCTGTGGTATTTGCAGAAAATCCACTGAGGAACTGACAACAACTGTCCACTGTTTTAATTCACAGTTTGTCTTATTATGTTGATGACCATTTGACTAGAAATGCTTTAGTTTTCTTTTTAAGCTTCATGTATCTCTACAGTTTTTCTTCTTGAAGTCCTCTAAAAGATGTACTGATATGGGCAAAGTTCACCTGCATAGATCTTCCTAGATAAGAGTAATCTCTACAATCTCTACAATCCACAACATGATGTTCATATACTTTTCCATTTTATACTATGATTGGTCAGTCTGTTCAATAAAAACATTTACTGTTGTTCCTTAGGCAGAATGTATGTCTGCATTTACACCTTGCACAAAGACCACATTTTATCAGTAAATGTAATCAGAAATCCAGTTATTCAGAAGTTTTTTCTTGCAAATGAGTACCCTGGGCTGCTGTCATATACAAACAGGCCTCGGAAGATATCTGCATATGTGTCACAATATACACTATACATTGAAATTGCAACACCAATAAGGAAAAGTGATTTATGGTAGGAATTATGGAAATCACATGACGATAAACATGTCAATGATATGCAAATGATAAGAAATGGAAACAAAATATTCAAAAGATCTCAATTTATTGAGGCATTGCATAATCATCCAACACCACTTGATCCAACATTATTAGGTTTCATGTAATGAAAAAAACTTTAAAACTGGGCCCTTGATTTATGTGCCTCCCACAGACCACAGATTGGAGCTAGGTGCTTGAAAATGAGATCATTTGCAGACCTTTAGGGACACCTGCTACTTCCTTGACTTGCATAACCTTCTTTCTTGTTTCTTTCAATGTTGTATCTAACAATGAGATATTTGCAAAACAATTTGGTCTCCAAATGTAGCAATTTATTTTTTAATCTTCATTTGCAGCTATCTGCTTTACCTGAGTTGTACGTGCATTTTATTCTCTTGTGCCCATCCAAGATCTCTGCAACTTCCTGTGTTTGTGCATACATTTCACACCACACATTAAAGCTGTCAGGTCAGGTATTTGCTCCACATGTTGTGCATACTTAATAAATCAGAGAGAGGAATTTTTTAACTGTAAATAAATGGCAGTAAATTCACATGTTGCTTTAAGGTGAGGTTTTATTACAAAAGTAAAAACACAACAATTTGAATGCATCTTGGATAGAAAACATTACATTTTGGACTCACACAATGGTATTACCATTTGATTTCACAACTCTTTAGACAGACATTCATTTGCATTATCGTGGTTGTTATAACTCTCTCTCTCTGTCTATATATATATATATATATATATATATATATATATATATAGACAGAGAGAGAGAGAGAGAGAGAGATAAAACACTGTTGAGAAGTGGGCAGCTGAAATGTGCAACATGTAATCGACTTTGTATTATCCACTACGTTAGTGAGTGAGAAGAGTGTGTTTATTATGTACTATCTGTGTCTTAAGCTTACAGGGTGCAGCCCAGTACTGTGATCCTTTCATTTCTTGCTCTGAAGTGGTTGAACTCATGACCTTGTGATACTTAAGACATCACTCAAACACAGACCTATTCTCTAAACTGGCTGAAAGGAGGTCATATGCTTCATACTAGGCAAATTAATTTAGCCTCAATTCCTCTGTCTGGAGTTTCATTTTTTGCACCCATATAGAAAAGCAGCTTGGAATCAAGGAAATAAACGAAGGGATAGAAATAGGGAGGTGACAATAAAAATGGGATGCACCCACATGTTGCTAATGCACTACCAGAGCCGAGCCATATAGGCAAATGCCTAGGGCACATAATTGTAAGGGACCCCATTGTGCAGTGCTAATCTTTGATAATTACTGGGACAATACTTATTTTCATTCAGCCCCGTGTACAGATATGCTACTTTGAGTCCATCAGACTATCCAACAACGTTCTACGATGTCTTCTCTGAGAAATTATATTATTAATGCAATGTTTATTACAAGAATAATAAAGTTATTTGAATTCTAATAATAAATAAACACCAAGTGCCACTACCTTTAAAAAAGCATGCGTTCTACAAGCAAGTACATTCAGTTAAAGATCACTGAATCACATGCACGGCAGTGGTGCTAGCATTCTTAACGACAAAGCAAAATGTCAAAATAAATGATATCATTTCATTTTTAAGAAAATAGATTTCAACAAAAATCTCAACTTCAAACCGGCTGTACAATATACTGTATGTGGAATAACAAATGACTGACATAATCAGACATTACATTTAAACTCTCTGGATTTCTCTTTATCTAGTCCTGCCTTTATCCCTGAGCTGCCATTACGGTCTGTTCATTTATTACTTTCATATCCAACACCCTTCCCTTCGCTTCTGTTTCAGATATGCTGAATCTAGTATTCTACCCTTCTTGTAGAAATGTCTTATTGTAAGCAACTTGCAGAAGAACATTTCCTGTGTCCCAATCTGCATGGTACCCACAAAATCAGGGTTTTTACATGTGGCCCATGGACTCCCAAGGGTGTGTAAACTCTGTCACTAGGTTTTTATTTTATGCACGAAGCCTTATGCTCTGATGTACATTGTCTGTGAATGAGTTCATCACCTTAAATCATCACACAAATCAGTGCACTAAGTAGTCACCAAGAAACTCTATCAAACATATTGACATAACAGTTACATACTAAGGAAAGTGAAAATTCAACACACGGTTTAGCTCATAACTGTTGGCTGTGTGATTACACCATTGAAGAACAAATAGTGCCTAAATAGAAAGACAATGTGTTTGGATTGATCTGATCCCTTAGACCTGCCTGTGCATGCACCGAATAGCACCTAAGATGTGCCTACTGACTAGGAATATATTTTCGTAGGGCTGCGATATGGGATTTACCACAAGTGTTTTAGACTGGGGCTGTAATGGGGTGCTACTCAGATATTATTACAGTGTTCATCCACATGGTTGCCACAAACATCCAGAAGTGAGCAATGCCTCTCTCAAATACTGAATATTAGCATGAGCTAGCTACTGTGGACCTTGGCGCACTGCAGTGCTTTGTGCAGTCTGGTGTCACTGCAGAACAGCACATTAAAGCTAACAGCAGATAAAAGCTCTTGTTGATGAGGGCTGACTCTGTCTTGATCCCTCAGAACCCTGTATGTGCAGATGTGTAAAGCCGTCACATCTGCCGCACAGCACAGAGCCCGGCAGAGCTTCAACCCAAATCAGGAAAAGTTGTGACGGTGTAGAAATTGCAAATAAAATAAACTAGTGCTGCTTTTACATTTATTTGGACTTTTATTTTATTGCAGACATGAACCCGAGATATTGCAGGTTTTGTCTGGTCAACTTCACTTTGTTTATTAACCCCATTGTGGGACTGTGGTAGCCTAGTGGTTAAGATACTGGACTATGGATCTGAAGGTCCAGGGTTCAAATCCCACCTCTGCCAAAAGCTGCCACTGTTGGGTCCTTGAGCAAGGCCCTTAACCCACAATTGCTTGGATTGTGAGACTGTATCAATTGTAAGTCGCTCTGGATAAGGGCGTCTGCTAAATGCTGTAAATGTGTAATGTAAATGAACATACTGTACATCCATTCCTCCATTTCAGGCCTGCAACACATTCCAAAAAAATTGGGACGGTAAAGCATTTACCACCTTGTAATTTGTGAACACTTAAAATATGTTTTGTCAGTGTGGGTAGCTGGCACCACGGTGGTGCAGAGGTTAGCACTGTCGCCTCACTGCTCCGAGATCTCTGTGTGGAGTTTGTACGTTCTCCCCGTGTTCGTGTGGGTTTTCTCCGGGTACTCCAGTTTCCTCTCACGTTCTAAAGACATGCGCGTTAGGTTAAGTGTTGTTTCCAAAGTGCCCCTTAGTGTGTTAATGTGTGTATCAGTGTGTCAATGTATGTGCCCTAGATTGGTGCCCTGTCTGCCTTGCACTCTGTGTTGCCGGCTAGGCACCGGCTCTCCCGCAACCATGACAAGGATAAGCGGATAAGAAATGGAACGAATGAATGAATGAATCAGGTGTTCTTTTGTCCCATTCTACAGGGTTGCATTTTCCGTTTCAAAGTTCTCCACAAATTCTCTACTGGGAACAGGTCAGAACTGCAGGCAGGCCAGTCCAGTATCTGTTCCCTCTTCATGTCTTTGTAATGTGTGCAGCATGTGGTTTTGCATTGTCTTGTTGAAAAATGCATGGACATCCCTGGAAAAAATGCAGTCTTGATAGAAGCATATGTTGCTCTAAAATCTCAGGGTACTTTTCTACATTAATGCTGCCATCACAAGTGTAAATAACCTTTGCCAAGGGCATGACACAGCCTGGCTTTTGGACTTGTTGCTGATAACAGTCTGGATGGTCCTTTTCGTCTTTGGTCTGAAGCAGACAGCGTCCATTTTTTCCAAAAGAGATCTGCAATACTGACTCATCTGACCACAGTACACATTTCCACTGTGTGATGGTTCATCCCAGATGCCTCTGAGCCCAGAGTGGTGTTTTATGTTCTTTGATGAACATTCTAATAATATTCTCATGCATCTGTTGATAAACTGGAGATCCTCTGCCCATCTCTGCTCCTCAAAGACTCAGTCTTTCGTGGATACTGCTTTTGTATTAAACCATGATTACAATGACCTGTTGTCATCACCTGCATAAAAACACATCATTATTTAGTTGTTGTTTTTTATTTACCTCATTACTAACCCTAAATCGTCTCTGACACAATTTTTGTAATGTGTTGCAGGCCTGAAATGCAGGAATGGATGTTTATTAACAAATGAAATGAAGTTGACTAGAGAAAATATGAAATAGACTTAGTTCATGCTAAGTAAATGTCATACACACTTGTTTTTTTGTATTTGCATTTTACATACCAAAGTCCCAACTTCTGATTTAGGGTCAAAGATTAGCACCTGCTAGCTTGCTAAAACAGAATGACAAATCTTATTTTTGTGTATTTTAATAATCTCACAATTGTCCACCACATATCTTGCTATTTCATTTTTGTATTTTTTTATAATCTTATCCTATATTATCATCATTTACATTATCTCTCAGCTTTGTGTGATACTCTGTGAGGATGAAGAGCCACATGAAGCATAGAGGGTGAGTAAAGTATCATAAAGTGAATGATGTATCAGTGAATGACTAAGCTACCAAATGTTATGAGTAACCAAATATAACCACACCAAACACCCGCCACTATCATTAGTTAGCCAAAACAACATCACAACAGGGCTACAAAAGAAAGAGGCCAGAACTGTCACACCCAAGTCTGGGGCTTGGTGGCATATGGTATCAGAATGATGTACTGTATAGACCTCAGAAATTCTAGTTTAATTGGTTCCAGAAGGCTGTTCGCACTTGTTCAAAGTCGGAATCAAATTTCTCCATGAGAATTAACATAAAAAGGATTAATCTGTTCCCAACCCCCAAGTGATTGTTTTTTACACCTATAATCTTATGCAAGTCATTATTAAAAGCCTGGATAAAGCAAAGGAACATAATGCAATAACAATACTCAATAAATACACGAAATAACTGAAAAATAAAGACATGAAATAAGTGAAAATAAAGTGAAACTATACAGCCTTTGAGGCGAACACAGTTTTATCATGTTTTATCACTGGGACAGCAGCGCCGAGACTGAGGGGGTGTCTGAACTCGCATGCGCCGACTGATATAATATGCATATAAAATATATATAGGGGTGGGCAATATGACAATATTTTATTGTACCATGATAAATTGTTATTGTGATATAAGATATGCTTTTCTGAGAGTATCGAGGATCGAT
Source organism: Ancistrus triradiatus (assembly GCA_025084515.1). Taxonomy (NCBI): domain Eukaryota; kingdom Metazoa; phylum Chordata; class Actinopteri; order Siluriformes; family Loricariidae; genus Ancistrus; species Ancistrus triradiatus. The sequence goes on along the minus strand of JAJAGP010000238.1, from coordinate 389,611 downwards.
CGCCAGTGCTTAAAGAACACTGACCAACTGCATGTGTCATTATCAAGAGTGTAATTAGTCCTGTTGAACTGGTTGAAGTGCAGCATATTTTGAATAAAAATCACTTTACTTTTAAGTATGGCATATTTGAATAGTAGTTTATAAGAATCTGTCGCTACAGATGCATTTTGTCTGTTTTCACATGTATCGTGATTAATATCGTGTATCGTGAATAATTATCGTGCTATAATATTTTTACCATATCGCCCACCCCTAATGTAATATGCATAATAGCTGCGTTCAGGGGCTGCAACCTTTGGAGGCTGCTTTTGAAGATCTTTTGCGTTATAGCACCACGATTAAGTTGTCCCATTTCGAAGGTTCCTTCACATGTGGCAGAGAAATGTGCCCTTCTTTTCTGTGGTGATAAAGGATACAATGGGTTGATCCTTCACCAGCCAACATATCCCTAGGTTCATTGCGTGCTGTGACGCAAAATGGAAACCTTCCGTAGAGCAGACCATCTCATTTTGATTTGGATTTCACCGTTGGCTACGTGGCCTACAAAAGATCGCGTCCTTCGAAGGATGCAACCCCTGAAATGGGGCCTACGATTGCGCCCTAGTTCTTCTTCTTCTATTGGGTTTTATGGCAATTGGCATATCGTACTGGTGCATTAATACCACCGACGTCACTGGATTACAAGCATTGGCTTTGGAAGATCACACCAATGTAGTGTTTTATTAAGAGTGCCCATGTTCAAAGTTGGAATTTTTTGTTCGAATTTGGGGGCAAACAAAATTCAAACGGACCATTCTATGTCCAAATTGTTCAAGTGAAGAGGCGTTCGAATTCCGAGGTTCCACTGTACATCAGATCTTGGTGGATATTATATTCAGCAGCTCTGGAGGAAAATTCTGTACCCAGGCTTTGCAGGATGACTTTTTAGACTATTTCTTTTTATCCTGATACAGTGCTTGACAGTGCTACTTATTTAATTGTTAAAGAGAACTTCTCTGAAATGCAGCTTTACATAAATCTTACACAGGGCTTGCCAGACAGACACTGTGCAATTCTGAAAATCTTATTTTTTGGTACCCACTTGGTTCAGTGAAATCCTGTATTTGATGGATGTTTTATGACATGCCACAACACGTGTTTTTTTGTACGACCTTTTCGTACCTTTTGTACGAGTTTTGTTTTTTTGATAATTCCATCCATCCTAAACAACAACAGATCAGTCAGAGTGTAGGGCATTTCATTGGGCTTTGCCCAAACACAAAGCTGTTACCCACCCAAACGTTTATTTTTCAGAAACAGCCCCAGATTTTTACATTTAGTTTTGTATAAGGGTATGTCTATGGCTTGTAGTTCTATCTATGTATGAACATATAGTGGCTTAATAGACTTTTTCGGTTTTCTGAGGCATGTGCATCAAATGAAGAGTCTAGATTTTAGGCTTTGTCCCTCAGTGGTGACTGCAATCCTTTGCAGATCCTAAATCCGGTCTCCTTTGGGGCATGTGACAAAAGCCACTGTTTACAGTAGTTGTGCCATGCAGACAGACCAGGAGGTTTCCTTTCAATAGATGCTTGTTAGCGACTCTAAGTCTGGGTTGCTTTTTTTTAACCCCTGTCTGTTTAACCCTGTTGTTAGACCAGCCAATCAGACACCACAGAAGTCCTGAGACCTGTGGAGAGAAAGTGGGTCCTGCTGGACATGCACCCTTTGCTTTTTTTACTAAGCCAATCAGGTCTCAGATACTGAATTCAGGCCTCATTCCCCATTCACCCCCCCCAAAAGAAAACAACACTGACTTTTAGAAATAACACGTTAGCTGCTTACATTAAGCCTTCCCTAGTTAACGGATGGGTGCTTTTTAGCTGTCCATCAGTTCTAGGAAAGGTACAATTATATTCTTGGAAAGTTAAAATTATTTTCTAGGAAAGTCCGGCCTAGGAGTAAACTGGATGGCCAGTCTGGGACATAAAAAGAAGCCTGAATCTTTTCTGTGGGGAAAAAAGTTTGCAATATCGCCAGTGCCTCGAGTAATTTTGCCTGCCAAAGAATGGGTGGAGGATACATGCCATGCCATTTGAAAGAGAAAAGAAAACTGCTGCAGTACTTGAGAGACAGGCCCATGTACGGATTTAAGTCTGCCCATAGTGATAAAAACACCACAAGGAATGTGTAGCTAAACCATTAAATCCCCGTTAAACATCTACAGTCAGCCACAGAATTATTGGCACCCTTGGTAAACATGGGAAAAAAAGTTATGAAAATGTCTTTTTGTTCTTGTTAATCTCTTAATCTTACACTGAGTAAAGCAAATTCGTTCTAAGAAAACATCTATGAATTAAAAATAATACTGAATTACAATTACTGCTGATAACAAACCATGCATTACAATTACTGATAAACATGTATTCAAGACTTTGGGCAAGCTCTCTGTCAAACTAACAGCACTTTTACAGTAATCCCTGATTCGACCACAGTAAGAGCAATGAATATGAGAGGAGTCCTCAAAACTCAGTAAACTCTCCTCAACTCGGTGGGTCCTCAACTCCTCACTCTCCTAGGTGTTGTGGACTCTTCAGCTCACCCTACAGGTTTATTAAGGGAGTTTAGTTCATGAGATTGGGATGGCCATGCCAAAACATTGACACTGTGATTATTAAGTCATTTTTGTGTGGACTTGGACATGTATTAGTTAAGTCATTGTACTGCTGGAAAATCAAACAATGACCAACTGTAGCTTCTTCGTAGAAGCAACTAATATATTGCCATCTTCTGCAAATCTCCAACAGCTGATCCTTGAAGATTCCTTGGTACAGCTCAAGTTGTACCAGATCTTTTATGATCCTTTTGTTAAACATGACCTAATTCCTGAATGTCGATGCATTTGCTTTTTTACATGAATTTTTTAATTTATATTTGAATCTTCCCCATGTTGACTAAGGGAATTTGGCCTTGGTCACACCTCACATGTATACCTCAGTCAAACAAGACATCACTCAGGCCAGATCTAAGATTTTCCAAAATCGTATCAACACGGGCCATACTGAAGACCGAGGGACCAATATATACTGCTGAAACGTGTCACAGATTCACTCCTCTAATTATGTATGTTTGCTGAACCACACATAGCTCATCCCATGAAAAAGGTGCCATTTCCACTTAGCTACATAAAGTTTGCATATTAATTAAACATATTTTTGTATTTTATAATTTAACAGGCCTACTATGATATCAAAAAATAGATTTGCCGAACTCATAATTTAAAGCTTTTTTATTTTGGGACTGTGGTAGCCTAGCGGTTAAGGTACTGGACTGTGGATCAGAACATCCTGGGTTCAAATCCCACCTCCACCACTGTTATGCGCTTGAGAAAGACACTTACTGCACAATTGATTGGATTGTAACAGTTGTAATTGCTAAAACTGTATCAGTTGTAAGTCGCCCCGGATAAGGGCATCTGCTAAATGCATAGATGTAGATGTACAGTGGTAATTTGGTTCTTGTTGTTCATTCGTTCCAGAAGGCTTGTAGAGAACCGAAACCGACAAGTACAGAGCAAATGTTTCCCACAAGGAATAATATAAATTGAATGAATCTTTTCCAGACTCCCAGAAAATCCACACTGTATAAGGCATTAATGGAGATGTATTGTACAGGTGCTCCCTGATTTACGATGGGGATATGTTCTGACAAATCCATCATAAGTTAAATGTATCATGAAGTGAGGAGTTTAGCGAGTGTTTGTGAGAAAGTGTCTATACTGAGCATCTGTACTATAAAAGCACTTACTGTATTGGTGAACTCACGGCGCTTGCAAAGCTGCTAATGCTAACTGGAGCCTGTCTGTGTCTTCTGGAGCATTAAGTTCCTGTTTCCCTTTCGGTTGGCAGTCAATACAACCCTTTTTAGAACCCATGGAGACTTATTTGCACTAAGAATACAGTACTGCAGATGTGAAAATAAAGAAAAACAAAATGAAAATAGCAGAGATCTGCACTGAACAATGGGTATTGTGAAACTGAACCATTACTTGTGTACTGAATTGTGAATAGTGAATCAAGTTTCGACTGAAACGAGTTGGGTGGCTCAAATCACACAGGTTTAAGCAAATGCGCCGAGTACCGAGCAAACAACAAGAACCGATAGAACTTTTACTGGTCAAAATGTGTCGAGAACCGAATTCAGCAAGTTCTGAGGTGGTCAAGAACTGAGGTACCACTGTATTTATATTCCTCATTATATTTGCACACATATCAATTCCTCTTCCACCCAGACAGTATGTAAGCTAACTGAGTGTAGTTAGTCAGAAAACATGTTATTTTTAACCATTTAATGCGGATAGTAAATGTGTACGTCCCTGAGTGATATTACTGCACTGTTCTACACAAACAAAAGTCTTTTTAGCATTTATCCATTGTCCTTTTAACAGCCTTTTAAGAATAATTCTTAAAGAGGGGAAAGTGATAGACAGGAACATTCTGTTTTTGCCAAATCAGTATATAAGTGCATACATACATGACTGATTTTTATTTGCATAGAGATGATGACAAATGTAAAAACAAGTGAGGTTATATCTTGCATTTTTCCAATTGCTTTCCCCTTCTATTTAGATATCCAGCATAAGTGTAAGTCATTACACATAACACGTCACATTACTATACCACAAAAAATATGTTTTGTGTTTAAAACATCAGATCAGTTAGTAGAATACACACCTGACCCCATTACATCACTTTGTAATTAACTAGACAATTTTATGAACCCATGATTATGATGGTCTCAAGATGCAACACTGAGAGACATTAATAATCTACCAATGATTAAACTGTTCATTACATAATGTTGTATATTACATAATTTCACTACTATAACCACAGTCTGGGTCTAGGATGAAATTAAAGGAAGTGAGGTTAGGTACTGCAGTGCCAAATAACACTGAAAAGTCCAACCCCGTGACATATATTTCATGCTGTCACAGTTTACAATGTATCACGTGACTTTTCTAGGGGAATTACATCAAAGCTTAATCACTGTTGTGTGTGTGTGTGTGTTTGGTGTCACTAGGTGTTACTAGCTTTAAAAGAATTTTAAAAATGTGTTATAGCAAAATGTAAGATGGTGCCTCTGAAGGCTTATACATGCTCTTCTTTTTGTTACTGTAATTCATGTAAGCAATGCTATTTTAAGTAAAACTTTATATTAAATCACTATATCATGTGAGAATGTAAAAACAGATGTACACTCATTGACCAAAAATAAAGAAAATAAAAAAGCCCCCACAAACAAATCCCGGATCACTGCAAAACTCGGCATGCAGGTATATCTCAGGCAGATATGTAAATGATTATGGATGTGGTCTGATTAGACACTGTGTTTTGCCCCAAAAAATTCTCCCACTGTCTATAAACAGGATCTCTGAGGCTACTTTTGGGTAGTGTACCTCTTGGTGAGAGATCATTGATGGCTACACATGCCTCTATGATGCACTAGAAGACACTTTGCCCAGTTGACAGACTTTGAGAGGGGGCACACCATTGGACTGAGAGAAGCAGGATGGTTGTTTCTATAAATTGCTCGCCATCTGGGCTGTTCTGACCTAGCTGCAGTGGTGTCGTTAACGAGAAACCTGAAACGTCTTTAGCGATGAATCCATGTTCTGTTTGGGATCTGATGACGACTGGGTTCGAGTATGGAGGCCTTGTGGTGAGCGCTTCAATCCTGCCTTTGCTGTGCAGTGAGACACTGCCCCATCTGCTGGTGTGACAATCTGGGGGAGCCATCGTATACAACAGTCGGTCACCCCTAGTACTGATACGAGGGACACTAACAGATCAGCGATATGTGCAGGACATCCTGCGACCACATGAGTTGCCTCTCATGACAGCGCTTCTTACTGGCATTTTTCAGCAGGATAATGCTCGCCCAAGCACAGCAAGGGTTTCCCAGAATGTCTCTGCCAGATTGCAACACATGCTTGCCCTGCTTGGTCACTAGACTTATCGCAAATTGAGCCTTTATAGGACCAGCTGGGACACCAGCTTCAGCAAACTATGAGTGTGGAGGATCGACAGGCCCCGCTGTGGGCAAATGTGTCATAGAGACATGTTTACCATTTAACGATCTCTCACCAAGAGGTGCACTACCCAAAAGTAGCCTCTGAGAGCCTTTTTATAGAGCATTGGGGGATGCACTTTTACGCCCTCTTGTGGCAAGGCCCAGTGTCTAATCAGCACCACACCTGTAATCAATTATGTATCTGCCGGCAATGTATCTGCATGCATTTTGCAGCAATCCGCCATTTCTATCTGGGTGCTTCATTTTTTTATGTCAAGCATCTGATGCTTATACAATACTAATACTTTCATTCAATAATATTTGAGATGGAATTGTTTTGCTGTCTTCACAGACATGAAAAACTGATCATAGTATTTCAAAATTTACAAAAATATATAGAATTTCATTTTAAAATATTGCATTTTTAAATAAATCATAATAGTAATACCATTTAAATGAATAGATTTATGCATGTCAGATGATTTAGTATTACAGACGCAGATTATTATTTCTAACAGACCATATCAAATGTTGTGGACTTCAATGGCACTCTTTTCATGGAATGACCCACAACCCAATTTGGAGACTGTTGTGTCTTAACGTTAACACAGTTTAACTGTAGACAATCAGAAGTTCAAAGGCAGAAGGAAAACACTCATTCAAATGTTAGGTAGCATGCTGAATCGTAGCTTACCATGAATCTTGAGTAGTTGATAAAAACTGTATTGTCGGTCACTCACATTCCATTAGCCCGGTGGCTCTCCGTTTGTCTGTGCACTTCAGCTGGTATCGAGGTAGACGACAGACTCATTTGAAGTAAATCAACTTGAAATGAAGTTTGAGAATAGCCAATGAAGTGTTCTGAAGCGACAAGGGTCCAATGACCCTGTAGACCCACCCAGAAACATGCTTTAGTTAGATTTTGTTAATTTGCATTTTTTAGGCGTGCCAATAATTGTGGTACATTCGGGTAAATACAGTACTGTTTTAAGGTCATTTAATTACATTTACATTAATTGAAATGCTATCTTTATCAAGGGTACCAATAATTATGAAACTGACTACACACTTTGGTGAAAACTTGAACAGAAGAGTGAAGAGGAAAGATTTCATTAAAAAAGGAAATTGGGAGAAGTACCAGATTTGCTCTTGACATGGCCCTATTGTACACTGGATTGAGTTTTATAGTCAGTCTAGAAGTACCCTGGTGTAACCCCACACCTTCATTTGTGTTGGTTACATATTGCAATTAATAATGACATGTAAATGTGCGTGGACTTGCCTGAATAAACAGCAGGTATGTCACAAATCTGGTTTATGACATGTCGTATGCTTACATATACGCTAATCACAGGTGCATCACAAGTGAATACCTTGCAAGTGTCCACTGTGTTACCATTTACCACAGGAGTTGTGTTTACACATAAGTCTAGGCTGTTCTAGAGCTATTGTAATCCACGTGTACGCAGATTGGGCCTCTACAGCCCAGTGACGTACATCTCCATGCCATCATTGAAGGTGAAGATGGTGGTGGTGCTGGTGGCAGCCTGCTTGACATCCCCGATGGTCTCATAAAAGTTCTCACAGGTCATGGCCCTTTCTGGGCCCTGTGGTTGTCCATAGGTCTTCTTCTTAGACTTAAGGGTGTTACTCAACTGCTTCTCTCGTTTACGTTGTGGGTTGATGGTGGCATAAGCTGGGTCTGAATCAAGTGCCTTGGGCCAAGTTTCCCCAACAGCCTCATAGATTGCCTTCCCTTGTGGCTGGGGCATAGGTCCCCTAGAGCCCTCCTTGTCTACCAGTAATGTATTCTCATTGTTCTGCTGCTTGAATCCCTGGTGTTTTTTCTTTATGGTTTTACAAATGGTGGAGTACATCTCTGAGACCTGAGGAGAGAGAAGAAAACAGAATATACTGTCAGATTGCAAAGAATGTCAATACAGATTTTGAAATACAGTGGTACCTCGGCTCTCGACCACCTCAGAACTCGTTGAATTCGGTTCTCGACGCATTTTGACGAGAAAAATTTGTCTCGGTTCATGTCGTTTGCTTGGTACTTGCCGCACTTGCTTAAACTTGTATGAGTCAAGCCATATGACTCGATTAAAGATTCATGATTAACAATTCACTACACAGTGATTAAGTGATTTACAGTGGGGCAAAAAAGTATTTAGTCAGCCACTGATTGTGCAAGTTCTCCTACTTAGAAAGATGAGAGAGGTCTGTAATTTTCATCATAGCTACACTTCAACTATGAGAGACTAAATGAGAAAAAAAAATCATATTGTAGGATTTTTAAAGAATTTAATTGTAAATCATGGTGGAAAATAAGTATTAGGTCACCCACAAACAAACAAGATTTCTGGCTCTCACAGACCTGTAACTTCTTCTTTAAGAAGCTCTTCTGTCCTCCACTCGTTACCTGTATTAATGACACCTGTTTGACGATGGATGGACGATGGATGATCCAGAATAGGATTGGGATAATATCATGTGGTCAGATGAAACCAAAATAGAACTTTTCGGTAAAAACTTAACTGGAGGAAGAAGAATGCTGAGTTGCATCCCAAGAACACCATACCTACTGTGAAGCATGGGGGCGGAAACATCATGCTTTGGGGCTGTTTTTCTGCAAAGAGGACAGGACGACTGATCCGTGTTAAGGGAAGAATGAACAGGACCATGTATCGTGAGATTTTAAGCCAAAACCTCCTTCCATCAGTGAGAGCATTGAAGATGGAATGTGGCTGGGTCTTCCAGCATGACAATGATCCAAAACACACCACTCGGGCAACAAAGGAGTGGCTCCATAAAAAGCATTTCAAGGTCCTGGAGTGGCCTAGCCAGTCTCCAGACCTCAACCCCATAGAAAATGTGTAGAGGGAGTTGAAAGTCCGTGTTGCCCAGCAACAGCCCCAAAACATCACTGCTCTAGAGGAGATCTGCATGGAGGAATGGGCCAAAATACCAGCTACAGTGTGTGCAAACCTGGTGAAGACTTACAGGAAATGTTTGACCTCTGTCATTGCCAACAAAAGTTATGTTACAAAGTATTAACTTGATCTTTTGTTATTGACCAAATACTTTTTTTCCACCATCATTTACAATTAATTTCTTTAAAATTAATTTCTTTAAAAAAATTTCTTTTTTCTCATTTTGTCTTTCATAGTTGAAGTGTACCTATGATGAAAATGATAGACCTCTTTCATTTTTCTAAGTAGGAGAACTTGCACAATCAGTGGCTGACTAAATACTTTTTTGCCCCACTGTAGGTTCACAATAGTCCTTACTCAGTGTGTTGCTCAGCCCTTAAGGTCTTTTCACACCGACTCCATTTTTTACGGACGAAAAAAATACACGTCAAGTTTTGAAAAAGAGTTCTGAAAAGGCTGCAGTTAGCATTAGCAGCTATGCTCATGGTCTGAGTTCATCAAAAGAGTGTTTGCTTTTACTTGTATTCAACACTATTATAAAATACGCTTTCTGTTAATGTTTTTGGCCAGGTGTAAGTTAATGTAAGTGTTTTAAACATTAACATACTCATCATTACTTATCATAGGCTCCACTGTGATGCAGTATAGACGCTCTAAGAAAACACTCGTTAAACTCCTCAGTTCATGATGCATTTAGCTTATGATGGATTTGTCGGAACATATCACCATCATAAATCAGGGAGCACCTGTACAACACCACTCCATTAATGCATATGATGCCTTATACAGTCTGGATTTACTGGGGGTCTGGAACAGATTAGTTCAATTTACATTATTCCTTATGGCAAAAATGTGCTCAGTACTCGTCGTTTTTGGTTCTGGACAAGCCTTCTGGCCTCGACAAGAACCGAGTTACCACTGCACTAAGCATCTTGGAAACAAAAAGTTAAGTGTACATTTAAGACTTGTAAAATGGTCTGCACGGTTACCCAAATTCCCGTTACTCACACGGGTCTGAGTAGTAGTGCTTACTAGCGTTCACTCTTTCACTGGATGTTTTTACTCACAGTTAGGCATATTAGCCTTTTAACCACATTCAGTCTAAACATGTCCAAACACGTTCTGCTGACTATGAATGCATGTATTTGTGCTTTGACTTGGCAGAACTTGTAAACTAACTCGATTCACTTGAAAAATATGACCCATTCTGACTATGAAAGGAAGTGCCAGTATAAACAGCCTTATCTTCTGGCACTTGCTGCAGTGTTGCCTAACTACCAGATAATGCTGTTAAACTTTTACCAGAGCACAGAAGAGAAAAAAAACTGGAACTGGGTTAGCTGCAGAAAGAAATTGTAGTACAGACCACTGTAGTCTGGGCATTATAGTCTATGCATTAAGCCTCTCTCTCTCTCTCTCTCTCTCTCTCTCTCTCACACACACACACACACACACACAATAAGTAAACTTTTATGAGAATGACATGTAGCACTCCAAGCCAAATGGCATGTGTAGAATGTGTTGTGAGGAATTCAGCCCAGCCAGAGAGTGACCTTTATGTGTCACTGTGTGTGTGACAGAGAGAGAGAGACAGAGAGAAAGAGAGAAAGAGAGAGAGAGAGAGTTTGTGATCAAGGGACAAAGTAAATTTAAGAGACAATGATAAATGTATGTATCATCGTGAGGACCAGATACCCCCACAATGACAGAAAGAGCTAACTTTTGCAAAAACTGCAACTTTCTTTATTTCCCCAAATAGTTTTAGTTTTAGGATATGGCAAAGGGTTAGGGATAGATGTAGAATTAATTAGCTTCAGTAATATGATGTCAAAAAGTTCAACAAGGTTATGGTATAAATTCAAGCAAGTAGCGTTTTGACCTGAAACATAGTAACATGCAGTTATGATATACAGCTTGTGGACTAATAGCACCACAATCACTGCAAACAGAGCTTAGTGAGAGCTTAGCTTTCCACCTTTGTCTTACTTGGTTCTTCCTCTGTATTAGGAAGGGGGTGTCACCAGATAGAGGTTTCAAAACTTACAAAACTCAGCTGCAGCTGTTGACAAAGGCTTGAGAGGGCTGTTCACTTTCCGGCCCCCCTTTCTCTCATTTTCTCCCTCTCTCGCCCACAAACACACACACACACACACACACTGAACCATGCACAGTAGTTTTCCTCCACATTGATTTGAGATGTCACTGCAACTCCCTATGTAATCCACACTTTCATTATCTAACTTTTGGGTTGCACTGTACATGTTTAATGACAATGGGACAGTAAATAATCCATATTTGTCATTCATAATTTGGCAGGTTAAAGCTCAAGTGCATACATTACAAGACAAAAGTATGTAGATACTCCTTCTGCCTAATGGATTTGCCTTATTTAGCCCCATGAACCCAGGTTCCAGCAATATCAGCTCCAAAACTATTCATTGGACATTTTATGGATTGGATTTCCATTAGTACCTCACTACATGTGAGTCCAATAAAATATTGTATTTTGTGTATTTTGTATACATATATATCTTTGTATATGTCCTCAACTTAATTTGCAGTGCCTCATCTATAGTGGTGCATAGCACAGCACCTCTGGACACTGGTGCAATGCAAATGTTCTCCAGCATAAGGCCATGTATTTGTTTATTGTTAACAATGTTTGTTTATATTTTTATTTGGTTTATTTATTGTCGCTATCAGCATTACATCTGTACACAAGGTTACATCAAGACTAATCATATATATACACACTAAATTCGGGTCAATTTGAACTTAAGCAATGAACCTAATGCATGTCTTTGGACTGTGGGAGGAAACTGGAGTACCTGGAGTAAACCCACACAGGGAGGACATGCAGAATCCACACAGAAAGGACCCAGACCGCTCCACCCTGGGATCGAACCCAGGACCTTCTTGCTAGGAGGCGACGGTACTACCCACCGATTTTTAATTTTTAATTTTCGAGGAGGGGCATATCACTTATTAAACAATCAGTAAACATACCAAACTGACTGATCAAAGGCAAGCAGCTACAGTACTACAGGATATGCCATTTTTATAGTCTGAGTAACCATTTATTCATTTAGTGTCTATTTATGTACAAACTTTATCTGTACAATCAGCAGTTTCGTGGGTAAAGACAGTTGCTGGAATGTCAGTGTCAGAGTGCCTTGGTTCAATCCCATATGGGGTTTGCAACATGAAGGTCAAGGGGTGCGTTTACATAAAAAAACCCATCCACTGGGACTGTACTCCTAGTGCGGATTCCAAGGCTGGATAAATGGCAAGGGTTGCACCAATGCCATCAATGCCAATGCCATCTGGCATTAAACCTGCAACCCATAATGGGAGCCGCCAAAACAGATATACCTAGAAAGTTGGTCACCCCAAGCACATTAACAAAGTTTTGTATTGCCACTCTTGTCCTTGTGGGATTGTGCACTGAGTAGTACAACCCCAAATTAAAAACTGTTAGCAGTGTGTGTTCCATTTACTGTGACTTTTATTTCATAAGAACCCAAGATTTTTCATGTCTTGTCTGGTCTACTTTATTTCATTTATTAATATACTTCTTCTATATCTTCTTCTGCAATTCAGGCCTTGAACAAATAAAGAAAAGTTGGGATGGGACAAATTAAAGTGGGTTAAAAATGAGGCAGAAAAACGAAATAATAATGTGATTTGAAATCAATCAGGTGATGTCAACAGGTGACTGTAATCCTGATTTGGCACAAAAGCAGTATCCATGAAAGGCTGAATCTTTGAGGAGCAAAGGTGGGGAGAGGATCTCCAGTTTGTGAACAAATGTGTGAGAAAATTAATGAAATGTTTAAAAACAATGTTCCTCAAAGAAAGATTTGCAAGGGGTTTACATAGTTCTCCCTCTACAGTGCATAATATCATTAAACGATTTAAGGAATCTGAAGGAATTTCAGTGTGTAAAGGGCAAGGGCACAAGTCTAAACTGAAGACCCGTGATCTCTGATCCCTCAGATGGCACTGCGTCAACAACCATCATTCATCAATAGCTGACAGAACCACATGGGCAAGGGATTACTTTATCAAACCTTTATCAAGCACTACAATACAGAGTTACATTCACAAATGCCACTTAAATCTTTACTGTGCATCTGTCTGTCTATCTATCAAACCATCCTTCCATCTTTCCATTCTTCTATTCTATTCTATTCTATTCTATACAGTATGTTCTCCAGTCATTGGTACCCTTTGTAAAAATGAGTTATAAAACATGCAACCTTTGGTGAATTAGCTTAATCTCACACTGAAAAATGAATCGTGACCTGATTCAGTTTCCGTGTAAAATTATAGCAATGAAGGACATATCCATTTATAAGTGTGGCGGTATGGTGGCTTGGTGGGTAACACCTTCACCTCACAGCAACAAGGTCCTGGGTCCAAAAATGTACAAGTGGAAAACAAAAAAAAATCTTCATAATCCAAAAAAATGTACCACACAAATATTTCACACTATATACAGTCCCCACCACCGCCTTTAAAGATTGGCACCCCCTTTAAAAATTAAAAGAGTAAAAAGAGTTTCACCTTTTGGTAAAAATAGCTTATAATCACACTGAAAAATTGAGAAAAATCCACAACTTTTAATTGAGCTTAAAAAATCCCTCATCGATATAATAATTATTTAAAACAAAACCACATGTACCACAGTAATCTGCACTCCTGCATTAATAAGTTGTACAAAGATCTGGGGACTGAGATTGCCGTAGCAGTAGCTTGTTTATGTTCAATAAATCATTTTTGTGTTTATCTGGACATATGTGCATACTTCACATTCTATTCGAACTTTGACTCCATGACTTTAGTTCGCTCTTAGATTTATCATCTACGCCGCCCAAGGAGGTTGGGTCCCTTTTTGAGTCTTGGTCCTCCCAAGGTTTCTTCCTAGAACTAGGGAGTTTTTCCTTGCCACTGTCGCCCTAGGCTCGCTCAATTTGGGATTGGACGTAGTTATTAGGAGATAATTCTAAACTTGTTAAAGTTGCTTTGAGACAATGCTCCATTGTAAAAAGCGCTATATAAATAAATCTGACTTGACTTGACTTGACATGTTTTGAATAATTGTACTGCTGGAAGATCCAGTGACAGCCCACTTTTAGTTTCTGGAAGATTCTGACAGATTTTGATTTAATGTCCTAGTATTTTCGGGGAGGTCATCTGACCAATGAGCACAGTCAAAGTCCCAGTAGCATTTAACTCCAGCTGGTTACATTTGTGATTAGATGACAGTAAAGGCTTTTTCCTGGCAAGCCTTTCAAATATCTGTTGACATGGAGGTGGTGTCTTTTTTTGTCTATTTTAGCTTCTCTTCCCGTCTTCTTCACTTTTTGTAGTACCAAAATGAAGTTGAGTCCCCATCCAGGCAAGATATTCGATGTGTGTTCTCTAAGATATACAATCATTGGCCACTTTATTAGATACACTGCTCATTAACGCAAATATGTGAAAAAGTGTTTGCCCAATTCCTGATTTCCTATTTTTTTTGCATGTTTGTCACACTTGAATGTTTCAGAACATCAAACCACTTTAAATATTAGTCAAAGACAACACAAGTAAACACAAAATGCAGTTTTTAAATGGAGATGTTTATTGTTACGAGAGAAAAAAAATCCAAACCTACATGGGCCTGTGTGAAAAAGTGATTGCCCTCCCTTGTTAAAACATAACTTAACTATGGTTTATCACACCTGAGTTCACTGTCTCTAGCCACATCCAGGCCTGATTATTGCCACATCTGTTCTCAATCAGGACATCACTTAAACAGGACCTGCCTGACAAAGTGAAGTACACCAAAAGATCCTTAAAAGCTACACATCATGCCGAGATCCAAAGAAATTCAGGAACAATTGTGAAAGAAAGGAATTGAGATCTATAGTCTGGAAAGGGTTTATAAAGTCATTTCTAAAGTTTTGGGACTCCAGCGAACCACAGTGAGAGCCATTATCCACAAATGGCGAAGACATGGAACAGTGGTGAACCTTCCCAGGAGTGGCCGGCTGACCAAAATTACCCCAAGAGCACAGCGATGACTCATCCAAGATGTCACAAAAGACCCCACAACAACATCCAAAGAACTGCAGGCCTCACTTGCCTCAGTTACGGTCAGTGTTCATGCCTCCACCATAAGAAAGAGACTGGGCAAAAATGGCCTGCATGGCAGAGTTCCAAGACAAAAACCACTGCTGAGCAAAAAGAACATTAAAGCCCGTCTCAGTTCTTTATGATCCCCAAGACTTTTGGGAAAACATTCTGTGGACTGACAAGACAAAAGTTGAACTCTTTGGAAGGTGTGTGTCCCATTACATCTGGAGTAAAAGTAACACAGCATTTCAGAAAAAGAACATTCTAGCAACAGTAAAATATGGTGGTGGTAGTGTGATGGTCTGGGGCTGTTTTGCTGCTTCAGGAACTGGAAGACTTGCTGTGATAAATGAAACTATGAATTCTGCTGTCTACCAAAAAATCCTGAAGGAGAATGTCCGGCTGTTGCAGTTGCTGCTGCTAAGGGTGGCCCAACCAGTTATTAGGTTTAGGGGGCAATCACTCTTTCACATAGGGCCATGAAGGTTTAGATTTTTTTACTCTCTTAATAATAAACACCTTCATTTAAAAACTGCATTTTGTGGTTACTTGTATTGTCTTTGACTAATATTTAAATTGGTTTGACGTTCCGAAACACTTGACTGTGACAAACAGTTTTTCACACTACTGTAACATCTTCTGATGGTTACTTCCAGCAGGATAATACACAATGTCACAAAGCTCAAATCATCTCAAACTGGTTTGTTGAACATGACAATGGGTTCACTATACCTTAAATGCCTTCACAGACACCAGATCACAATCCAATAGAGCACCTTTTTGATGTGGTGTAATTGGAGATTCACATCATGGATGTGCAGCCGACAAACCTGCATCAAATGTGTGATGCTATTGTGTCAATATGGACCAAAAATTTACCGCATTTATCCATTATTTGCAAAGTTTCTGTACTTCCTATTTTATTGCCTTTGTACCTGTACTCTGAACAACAACAGTAAAGTTAAATCTAATTTAATCTTTTAATTTTGCAGTATATTTCTATATAGGAATGTATTTTTTATCACATCTTCAGCAACAAACTAACTGTACACAACAGTGGTTTGTATAGGCTGTAGCTTTTATATATTTGAATAGATGTTTTCATTTTTCTGCATTATCTGCACTATCTACTTGCTCCCTCATAAACAGTTTATTCAACATCAGTTCATTTCCAATGACGTGCTTCATCTGTCATAGGGTTGCTGTAGCTGTGCGCTTTCTGAAGTGCATACTGGAAGTTTTTCAATGTTGGATCTTTGTGATGTACACAATAGTCATACGAGCCAACAAATAGCTTGTCGAGACCTGAAAACGACGATTACCGAGCAAATTTTTCCCATAAGGAATAATGTATATTGAATTAATCCATTCCAGTATTGTACTGGTGCTTCCTGATACAAAGGGGATACGATACGTTCAGACAAATTCATAATAAGTTGAAAGTATCATGAGCTATGGAGTTTAACAAGTGTTTGGTAGAGCGGTCTATAGTGTATCATAGTGAAGATATAAAAAGGATACTATAATAAGTAATGATAAGAAAGTTTAAAGAACGTTTAAAGCATTGTTACATTAACCCACAGCTGGCCAAAATTATTAACACAAAGCTTATTTTATAATAAAGTGTGGAAAAATGTCATGTAATGGATTGAAAGTGAAAAGTAAAAGCAAAACACTTACTCTATTGATGAACCTTTTTAGGATCCATGGAGGTTTATTTGCACTAAGAATACAGTACTGTAGATGTACAAATAAAGAAAAACATGATAAAAATGGCAAAGATTTTCTCTGAGGGCTATTGTGGACCTGAATCACCATGTACTGAATTTTTAATTGATTTTTGGCTGAAACGAGTCGCATGGCTCGACTCATAGAAGTTAGTGGCCGAGTACCAAGCAGACGTCGAAAGACAACTTTTTCTAGTCAAAATACGCCGAAAAACAAATTCAACAAGTTCCACGATGGTCGAGAAGTGAGGTACCATTGTACTTTAACATTATCAATACATTCTTAATGAAGCTTAATAAAAACTCACAATAATCGACAAAACACATGTTTTGATGGAATATGACATAAACCAATTGGTTACAATGGATCTGAAAGTGTGTGGGTTCAGGAGGCTGAATACTATGTAACTAAGGCTTTTAATGTTACCTCCCTATACAGTGTAGTGTCTGAATTTAAAAACCTCTCATGCATGATTCCCCTGTTCCATATACTGATCTGGCTTTCTTTCATAAGCTTTTTAAGGTACATCTTCTGAGAACATTTACAATGATGGAGGAGTGTTTTAAAGGGTATTAGCAGAACTTTCTTGCGTTTATAGAAATATCCATGGTTCTACAGAGGCAGATATGTGTCCTACAAAAAATATGATACACCCCAAACCACATAATGGTTATAAATTGGATGTCCAATTGGTAAAAACCCCATTGGTGATGCACTGCTTCACAGCTCTACGCATACATTTAAGTGTTGGCACAGGAAAAGTATAACTGCAGCCTAATTCCTCACTGATTGATGATACTGAGGTTGGAGTTTAGTAGAAGATAATGATCTGGGGCTATATTTTATAGTTTGGGCTTTGCCCATATTTCCAGTGAAGTGAAATCTTAAAGCTACAGTACACAATGACATTCAAGAGAATATAGTTTTGTTTGGAAAAGGCTTCTGTTTCAGCATGACAGTGCCTATTAAAAAGGGTTTGCTGACTTTGATGTAGAAGAACTTGACATGTTTGGACATACAGTAAAGTGCAAAAGTCTAAGGCCACCATTAGATCTGTTGTTTTAGCAATGGTATAATCATCATATATAAAATATTGTCAACGATTGGACCTAAAAATTTCAAAGTTGGTTTCGTCACTCCTTAATACTCTTTTCCACCAATCTTCATTAAAATCTTTGTGAGCTTTAGCTTTAGCATAAAAGCCTTTTCACCCAGTCCCCCTTCTGAAAAAGTGGTTTCTTGGCTGCTACCCTTCTGGAAAGACCATTCCTGATAAAGTTTCTTTGAACTGTAAGAGGATCAACTTGGGATCCCGATGAAGCTGCCAGATGCTGATATTGCTCAAGTGTAAGGAGAGGTCACAAGTTCATACTTGCCACTGTAGCCTACAGAAGCTGTTTTGTCCTGTTTTTTTCAGTATTTTAATACTACATACAAATGTCCTGTATTTTCAGGTTGCATTCTGAAAATGGGATTTATATTGGGTAATTACACCATTGCCAAAACAATGCTATATCTAAGCTAATGGTGGCCTATAGAAGAAAAGGGGCTCGAGCTCAGCATTAACACCCATGGTTTTAGAAATAGGTGTTCAACAAGCACACACGGGTGTGATGGTAGGCTGTTCTTGTCATGTATATTTATGAACTGGTACTATGCTAATCTGCATTCACTTGCATATAGCTAGTCACACCTGCCAAATAACAGTGCTCTGCTTAATGTCAATAGGTTGCACACCTGGACCAAGGTAATATAAGACTGAGCTGTGTAAAATGGTTTTTACATCATCAGATTTTCACACAAGTCCTAAAAGTAGATAAAGAAAACTCAGTTATACAAATGACACAAAAGTATTATACTTGTTCATTTATTTATTCAGGTGAATGATCCAATATTACATATTAGTGAGTGGCAAAAGTATGTGAACCTCTAGGATTAGCAAGTAATTTGAAGGTGAAATTAGAGTCAGGTGTTTTCAATCAATGGGATGACAATCGGGTGTGAGTGGGCACCCTGTTTTATTTAAAGAACAGGGATCTATCAAAGTCTGCTCTTTACAACACATGTTTGGGGAAGTGTATCATGGCACGAACAAAGGAGATTTCTGAGGACCTCAGAAAAAAGAGTTGTTGATGCTCATCAGGCTGGAAAAGATTACAAAACCACCTCTAAAGAGTTTGGACTCCACCAATCCACAGTCAGACAGATTGTGTACAAATGGAGGAAATTCAAGACCATTGTTACCCTCTTCAGGAGTGGTCGACCACCAAAGATCACTCCTGTAATAGTTGACGAGGCCCAAAGGACCCCAGGGTAACTTCTAAGCAACTGAAGGCCTCTCTCACATTTTCTAATGTTAATGTTCATGAGTCCACCATCAGAAGAACAACAATGGTGTGCATGGCAGGTTTATGAAGGCCACGGTGCTCCAAAATGAACATTGCTGCTAGTTTGCAGTTTGCTAAAGTTCACGTGAACAAGCCAGAAGGCTATTGGAAGAATGTTTTGTGGATGGATGAGACCAAAATAGAACTTTTTGGGTTAAAAGAAAAGCGTTATGTTTGGAGAAAGGAAAACACTGCATTCCAGCATAAGAACCTTATCCCGTCTGTGAAACATGGTGGTGGTAGTATCATGGTTTGGGCCTGTTTTGCTGCATCTGGGCCAGGACGGCTTGCCATCATTGATGGAACAATGAATTCTGAATTCTATCAGAGAATTCTAAAGGAAAATGTCAGGACATCTGTCCATGAACTGAATCTCAAGAGAAGGTGGGTCATGCAGCAAGACAACGACCCTAAGCACAAAAGTTGTTCTAACCAAAAAAAAATGGTTAAAGAAGAATAAAGAACATGTTTGGAATGGATCAAGTTCAAAGTCTGAACCTTAATCCAATCAAAATGTTGGGGAAGGGCCGAAGAGAGAAGTATGTGAGGAGGAAACCCACCAACATCCCAGAGCTGACGCTTTTGTTCTGTACGGAGGAAGGGGATAAAATTCCTCCAAGCGGTGTGCAGAATGATCAAACAGGTTATTACGGAAATGTTTAGTTGCAGTTCTTGCTGCACAGGGGGGTCACACAAGATATGACAGCAAAGGCACATACTTTTGCCACCCCCACTAATATGTAATATTGGATCATTTTCCTCAATAAACAAATGACCATGTATAATATTTTTGTGTCATTTGTTTAACTGGGTTCTCTTTATCTACTTTTAGGACTTGTGTGAAAATCTGATGATGTTTTAGGTCATATTTATGCAGAAATATAGAAAATTCTAAAGGGTTCTCAAACTGTCAAGCACCACTGTATATATTTTTTTCCTTTTCACTTTCAATACATAGTCAAGGTCATTTAAGGTCACAAAATACTTGGACACGAAATACTTGGTGACGGCAGGAAACATGTTTACAACCTAATTAATAGGTTGTTCAGAGATAAACAGCAAAGAGTGTGTGCGTGCGTGCATGTGTGTGTGTGTGTGTGTGTGTGTGTGTGTGTGTGAAGTCAAGGTCTGAGACTTTTGCTAAGCATTGTTACCCAAGCATTAGTCTGGTCAAGTGTAACTGGCTAGTCCTAGTGGTCAAATCCATTATGAATTCATGATTTCCCAGGGAACTAAATAGAATTTTCCTTCAAAGAGACATTTCTCTCTGTGTGTGTGTGTGTGTGTGTGTTTTATTACTGCCATATTTTTCCAGTGCTTGTTTAGGGAAGATATCTGAAGCATACTATTAAGTCATTTTGTGTCACCAGCCAATTAGTCTTCTTACATAACTCAAATCATTGGCTCAAATGATGCACCTACGAATCAAAGCCCTAAAGAACTGAATATGTCAGCAAACCTGCGACTACTGGAGTACAATGCGTGTTTAAATGAACAGGCACTAATACTAGGCAGGGCATTTACTTACCTCTGTGGTGCTGGCACTGCTTTGTCCGTTCTCCAGTGAAGGACCTCTTGATAACTGAATGTCACTCTCCTCTGGAGGCTTCCATATGTACTGCTCCCCATTCCCCATGATCACTACGTCCTTGTGGCCAGATGTAAGTGAACACACACACACACACACAATAAATGATCAATACAATCATATTTTCTATTTACACATGTATACATTATACATTATTACAAGTGCAGTGACCTGCATTGACCTGTGACCTGTAACACAGAAGTGCTCAAACATGCCTCATTCATTTATCCTTGCTGCCCCACCCAAACCCGCATTGGGAAACTCTGCTGTATCAGAAGAAATTAAAAGTAATGATTATTTTCGTTTGCATGATGAGATTTATGACCTCTGTGGCATATGGTTAAAGTCTTACGCATATCTTATGAACTTCTGTCAAGAGACTTAGAAATAAGACATTTGCCCACAAATGCACTATTGCTCTTTATTTGAGGAACATTCATTCATTCATTTATTCATTCATCGTCTTATCCGCTTGATCCTAGTCAGGGTTTGGGGGAATGCCGGTGCCTAGCCTAGACACAAGGCAGAAACAACCCTACACAGGGCGACAATCCATCGTAGGGAACATGCACTCACACACTCATACACACATTTACACACTAAGGGCACTTTGGAAACACCAATTAACCGAACACGCATGTCTTTGCAATGTGGGTGGAAGCCGGAGTACCTGCAGGATACCCATGCAGACACAGGGAGGACATGCAGACTCTTTTTTTGACACTTGTGCAAAAGTTTGGATACTTTTTCCAGATGATCCAACAGTGTTTTTGTAAGGTCTCAGAACTTAATTAACTTAGTAGGCTTCTAAGGCAGACATAGACAATTCCAAAGCTAAATATTGCATACAGTGGTGCTTGAACGTTTATGAACCATGGGATGCCAGGACCACATGGAGCAGAACAGCTTTCCATTATTAATGGAACAATACATTTCTCAATTATACAAAAAGAATCTACAGGAAAATGACAGGAAATCAGTCAATGGACTGAATACCAAGAGAATGTGGGTCATGCAGCAAGTCAAGCACACTAGTTGTTCTACCAAAGAATGGTTAAAAAATAAAGTTCATATTTTGGAATGGCCAAGGCCAGAGATTAAACTGTTCTGTATAGAGGAATGGGCTAAAAATGGACTGATCAGCAGTTGTGTAGTTGCAGTTATTTTGCACAAGAAGGTCACACCAGATACTGAAAACTAAAGTTTGAATACTTTTGTCTCTCAGAGGTATGTAATATTGGATAATTTTCCTAAAAATCTCATTTGTCATTTTGTATCATACTTAAAATGACACCATGCTTATGTTTAGTCTCATATTTATGCAGAAATTATTTTGCCCATAAAGCCTCTAAGGGTTCTTGGGCATAGGCTTCTCTATTCTGCTGACTGAGGATCTGAAAATAAAGATAATTGACTCTGAAAAAGCAGAAGGAGCTTATAAAAAGCTATCCAAATGCTTCCTGCTTGCACATTCAACTGTCCAAATTGTTTTTCCAAAATGGCAGTTTAGGGAACCTGTTCGGTGCTAGACAAGATCAGACAGTCCAAGAAAACTCACAAAACTGCTTGTTGACTGGTAAGACATGCAATGCAAAACCTTCACGTTACTGCCAAGTACTTTCAGGAAGGTTTGGCTGATGTGAGAGTAAAGGCATGAATATGCATGAATGAGTCATTAAAGGAAAACCTTAGGTACAAGGTCATCACAAAAGTCTGAAGCATGCAACACACATGTAGGTAAGTCAGGAGCATTCTGAAAGTGCTATGGATTGATAAAACAAAGATTGCATGCATGGCTGGGCCTGTCGATCCCAACACATTCTGTGGACAGAGAGAGGGCTGTGTCAAAAATCTCTGAGACAGAAGATGAAGCGTAGCACCATTACTGGATGTTCTAGGCTTACATTCAACCATTAAGGTAGACTGTATTGTATTGTATGTATTGCAGGTTTCTTAGCAATTCTCGATTGTTCTCATTTAATGGCTTCAGTGAAATGTGGCACTTCCCTTGAAAATCCATGAAATCTCTGACTCAGTGAAATTAAGCACATTTCCCATGAATTTAGCAGGGCCCTAGTTATGACCCTGTGCAGGGGAAAGCCTTAACACTTCAGAGGATGGTATGATAGACCTGATACTTTTGACGGAAGCCAAAAATGCACTGATAGACAATATTGCAAACAACATTGGAAGACCATCCAGATTAAACAGAGACTCATCGAGTGAATGTGAACCACTTTATATAATTATCAGTGAGAGTGAATATACAGGTAGTGGTGGGCAAACAAAGGAGTACTTCTTACAATAGGACAGGCACATACATTTAACGAACACCATTTACAGCTTGTTAAACGTGTAACTTATACAAAAAAGTCTCTAAACACATCAAACGATTTAGAACAGTCTGTAGTCCCCACTTCCCTATAAAAAGGCTCTCAGACGCTTTTTTGGGTAGTGTACCTCTTGGTGAGAGATTGTTGACTGTTAGACATGCCTCTACGACGCACTCAAAGACATTTCGCCCAGTTCATAGACTTTGAGCTGGGGTGCAACACTAGACTTGATATGCAGGATGGTTATTTCAACGAATTGCTCTCCATCTGACCTAGCTGTTAGGAGGTGTTGGGAGCAGTGGTATGCCCAGCGAACAAGCTCCGACCAGATAACTGGTAGAGAGAATCGTCTGATCTGCTAACAAGCACGAGCAGCGCCCACCATCCAGACACCAGGCGGCACCTACACACCCCTGTCTCTGCCCGGAGCATTTCCAGGTGCTTAGCAGAAGGAAATTTGTTGTCACCCATTAAGTATCCTGCCATTGGCAGTCAGTTACCCTCACTTTTGTTTGCAATGGTGTCCTGAACAAGAAGCCTGGACTGTTATGAACTAGAACCATATTGTCTTTAGGGACGGATCCATAGTGTTTATGAAGCAAGCAATATTCGTAAACATACAGACTGATCACTGTATGTGCCACACACACACACTCACACACACACATTCTCACAGGATGTTTAAAACACATACTCCTCCACGTTTAATACTGTAAACTGAACAGTGAGTATTTTCTCACTACCTAAAATCATGAATTCAGTGTTAACTGTAGGGAATCCAGCCATAACAAAAAAGGCAATGCTAAAAGTTACTACAGCATGAATGGCTGGCCTGCTAAAAATTTCACTGGGTGAAGCGGTTAA
Organism: Ancistrus triradiatus; assembly: GCA_025084515.1. Lineage (NCBI taxonomy): Eukaryota > Metazoa > Chordata > Actinopteri > Siluriformes > Loricariidae > Ancistrus > Ancistrus triradiatus. The sequence continues at coordinate 365,607 of JAJAGP010000238.1, read as the reverse complement.
CTCCTCAGTACTTCCTCTCTACTAACCTTAGCACAGAATACACAGCGGCGCTGGCAGCCTGCCAAGCCCTCTTACATAATCATCCACTCTGTTCACTTCTGACACATGCATGCAGATCTGCACACAGCCTCAAACATGACATGCACTGAGCAGATGCGACATTCATGTTGGCGTACAGCTTGCAGCAGAGACACTTGCACATACAGGATTGGGTGCACAAAAAAGCAGACACATCATATTCTATTTCTGCACATTAATAAATGTTACTAAGTGACATGCAAAAAATCTCATGCCCATCCATGCAAGTTTTGGTGGTCTGCTTGTTCAACATGGAAATTTAATTATCGCACTATTCTAACACATACACCATGGCTTGTGCATAGTCAAGCATGGTGAACGCCAAGGTTGTGTAAACAAGTCATCAATCAGACGAAATCACATGAGGAATGTGAGCACACACATACTCTCTCTCTCTCTCTCTCTCTCTTCCCTATGCAGTAAAAAAAGGTCACAAAAGCTACAGGAAAGGCAAGGTCAATTCCTCATTCATGTGATTGTTTTATAAATCTTGAATGTACAGTTATTTTTCTAAAGACAAACCTAGTACCACAACCTACTCTCATTATACACTTTATGGCCAAAAGTTCATGATAAGTTATCAACATTATTATAGCTTTGCTGCTAAAAATCCTTTCACTAATTCATCAAACCGTTGCCAAAAATGCACAAAAATTTTTAAATTGTGATGCTAATTCACTGTGACTAACAGGCCAAACCCAAACCATAAAAATCATCCAAGCAGAGATGCACCAATAGCCACTTTTGTTTTGGGCCGATTCCGATTTTCTTTCTGTCTAAAGGCCTTTTCACACTGAGTCTGTCAAATTTTGAAAAATATCACATATATTAATCACACCAAGTGATTGACGGACTGTCTGAAACTGACAGACTGTGATGCTGCGTACAATTTTTAATCGGAGCCTGTTCTAATTACTGATTTTTTCGGTTATCAAGCAGAACAGCTCATCCGGCTCGTAACAGAGCCCAAGAGCTTATATGACAAGCAACACGCTGACTATAAAAATATGGATATTAAAGAAAATATCAGGCGGAATAGAGCTGAAAGGCTGGAGAACGATGGTGATAAACCTCACAGTGGCTGAATGTAAGCGTTTGCTTGTTTATCTAAGTGCATTCTAATCTGTTCATGCCCACCAAAACACAAACTATAGCTTCCTTCACTAATCTTTGCTTGTGTCTTTGTTTTTTTAAGTTGACGATGTGAAAAACACATGGTGAAATCTCTGTGACACATTGAGAGAAGGGAAATGAAAGCAAAAGCGGACAGGGAGTTTTAGAGGGTTTAGGCAAAAAACATGGGGGCACTTGGTGTGAAGATCCCAATACGTTAAAAATCGCATTTCGTGGGAAAAAATCATACTTGGTGTGAATACACCTTAAGAATTATAAACGACAGCATACAGGAAAATTTTTTTCATGAAAACTTCTTCACTTCTATATTCCGCATATTCAGCAGGGTTTTTTAAATGACTTATTTAATTCGTTGTTCCAAACATTTTCTGAGTTGTTCCTTCATGGCTTATTTTCATTATTTATGTAATCCAAACAGCACGTTCTGAAGAGCTTCAACAACGAAGACATGGCTGTGTCCAAAATAGATCACTACCCTCTCATTAGTATCCCTACTAACTCTTTAGTACTGAGCTATTTAGGGAGACTGCTTGGTTGACTAGGTAGCTGAAATCTAATGTTTCCTCATCATCAACATGCGTCCAGTCTCATAAACAAACCGGCGAGTGACTGAACTGTGGTTAAAGCTTTGTGCACACACCATGAACTGAATTCTGAATTAAGGTTAGTAAAAGCACTGTGCTGTTTATGTGTGGCTGTGTTTGTGCCTCCGTCACCATCATGCACTGTATGAATTTCAGCAGTACTGAATCGGTTATATAATTTTGATCGACCATAACCACTGACATAAAAAACCTCCCAGCAGATTCTGGTCACCAGCTGATCGGTCGGTGCATCTGTAACCCACAGACCATTGTTCCTTCTCAAAGAAATGTAAAAGTTACATTACAGTAGCCAAAAGTGTGGTGAAACAGAAATTTGACCAATGTAACCTTGGGCCACCTCTGGTCTGGTCATGTGACAACCGGACACATGGTCCTCACCCCTATTAGCACTGAGACTCAAGTATCCTCCATAGGAAGTAACAATTCACCCAGAATATTCCACATACTGTAACTTGAAACTGTATGGTGTGCAACAAACCTGTACTTACTGGCACCAGGGACCATTCTGAACTTTGGGTGCCAGAAAACCATGCATCTGGACCTTCTGTGCCAGGAAACCCCACTGGACTTTGGTTGCCTTTAACTCGTAAGACAAACTAGATGTTGCATGCTGCACAGTTTCCAGTTGTGGCATGTGTGGATTTGCTGGATTACCTCATTGCCATCAGGGGTGGGTGCCTGAGTCTCACTGCTTCTCAGGGTGTGGCCTGGGACTAAAACTGTTTGGTGATCAAACTAGGGGTGCCCGACAAACTAGCTTTTTGTGGCATCCACTGACAAGCAACAAACTCTTCAAGTTGTACTGCAATGTTTGGCTGAAATTTATGTGCCTTTTATATTCATTCATTCATTTTCTTGACTAAATCCACTTAGACTGGGAACCAATCCCTCATAGGGCACACGCACACACACGCACACACGCACACACGCACACACGCACACACACACACACACATTCTCATGCAAAGGGCAATTTATGTAAGGGCAATGTAAAACCGCAAGATAAAGAGGGTAAGAGTATACAGGTACTGGACTGGCCTGTCTGCAGTCCTGACCTCTCCCCAATGAAAAATGTGACAACGACAACCCCGTACTGCTGCACACCTTAAGTTGTGTTTGCACACAATTTCACACAGTAACGCTTGAATAATATAATCCTCAATTGCTTGGGATCCGCGGTGCCAGAACATTTTGTGAGAAGGAATGGCAACATTACAAAGTGGTAAAAACTTTACCGAATCAACTTTTTTGTTGCAGGCCTGAAATGCAGGAATGGACATATTAACAAACGAAATTAAACTGACTAGACAAAACATGAAATATCTTGGATTCATACTGTCTGCAAAAAAAGTCCCAATTTTTTTTCTGATTTGGGGTTGTGCAAGAGAATGCCATTAAGATTCGGCCACAGAGATATGAAGTAGAACGTGAACATCTAACCGAGCAAATTTAGTTTGTACACATTGTCTAAAATATGCACATGAGTACCAGTTCACTATACAAATAACTGATCATTTATAATCTAATTAAGTTAACATAGCGGGATTTATGTAGCAGGTTACAGCTCATATGCCAATGTGACAATTTGGACTTGCATGTGCTATTTAAACTGGCTCACTTGAGTCAGCTGCTCTCTTTCTAGATGATAAATGACAGTTAAAGGACACCGCTCAAACTTAAGACTTAATTATTCTCTGGCAGCAGCCTCATTCAATATCAGCTTCTATCACATCAAAACACAAAATCAAACAGATTTCCCCACTAAGGGTAAAACAGAAATATAAAAATTGTCAAAACATGTTTTGGAGGGGCGAGGTGAAGATAACAGCAAGCATGAAAACACTGCTGCAATATCAGGTGCTGTGACTTGTCAAAGTTAGAATTAATAACACGATAACGTGATAATATTTTAGCACAGATAATTTTCCTAAAGCCGTTAATCATACTTCTGCTGCTTGACCTTGTAAAGGACCTGTAATTATGGGCTGTATTCAAAATGGTACCCTGTTTACTATTCCCTATGCTCTGCATACTACACAGAGCACTATAAACCTGTAAGGAACAGAATTGGTGAGGTGTTAAATAATTGTGAACACTTACTTATATACATTGCTCATTATTGTGCAATAGCAGATTCGGTCACATAAACACACAGATATGCTCATTCACATGGCACACAAAATAACAGATTGCATGTGTTGTTTCTTAGAAAAGTGAACAAATATTCATTAAAATATTAATATAAATAAATCTTGTATTTAAAAAAATCGCTGTTGTTTGTTGTTGTCTGTTGTTGTTCTGGACGTAATATCTTTGCAGAAGTACGTCCCAAAATTCACAATGAAGTGCTGTGATGCGGCAAACAAGAAAATACATGATGAAAATAATGATTCTTTTTGTAAAAAATGGGAAAAATACTAACGATCAAAGTATTTAAATGTAATACAAGCATGCCTCTTGAAGCTAATACTGTCTGCTCATATGGCTATTTAATGATAAAATGGCGCAATTAAAGCAAAAGAAACTTGCAATTAACACAATTACTTTTTTTGGAGCCTACAAAAAATAATGTTGTTTGATTTTATAATTTGCCAAACTAAAAGATGCATCAGTATCAGAGCTGCTACTATGTGACTTCTGTGTGAGTTGCCTAATAAGTTTTAACTTTAAGTGTAATTTTTCCACTGCTATGGGCAGTTGGTATTGGGGACCAGTGACCAGTATTTTGAGCAGCTCTGGACGAATTTCAGTCGTACCTTCATTTGCCCCTAAATTGTTGGATCCCCAGCTCACCAGCTGTTGGAGTGGTTTGGTCAAGTACCAATTAGCGCCGAATAGCTCCGTGTCTAAGCACGCTGCACCTTTTAGCTCCGTAGATGAGCCGTTAGCACCCCGTAGCTCAGTACCTGAGCACGTCAGCTCTGTTCAGAGGTCTGATGCGCCGCTTGGTCCCGTGCCTGAACCCACCGCGCTACTTAGCTACGTACCTGAGCCATTAGCACCGTCTAGCTCCGTACCTGAGCATGCCGTGTCCTTTAGCCCTGTATCTAAGCACGCCATGTCTCTTAGCTCCGTATATGTGTATGGCGCATACACATATACGGAGCTAAGAGACATGGCGTGCATGGCGTTCCAGAGGCCGTCCGTTCCCGAGAGGCCTTCCCAGAGGCCATCTGTACCCGAGAGGTCTGTCCAGAGGCCATCCAGAGCGCCTCACCCCTTCCAGAGACTGTCCACTCCTGCTCCAAAGGCACCTGTTCTGGTGCCCATTTCGACAACGTCAGCGCCAGTGTTAGACATGGATGTTGGCTCCTATGCTCGTGCCAAAGATGTTGGCCCTTGTGTCAGTACCTGGATGTCGCCCCGAAAGAAAACCCCCAGACTCAGTGTTGTGCCCCGGTGGGGGTGGGGTGGGGTGGGGTGGGGCGTTATATGGAGTCCTAGCTCTGTCTCGGACTCCTTGGTGGGGGGGTATGTCACGGATCGTTGCAAACCTCCGTTTGCCACGGCCCTCCTCGCCACTAGGGGCGATTTGAATGGCATCACTTGCGGTTCTCCGCTGGGCGACAGAGGACACGAAGAAGAAGCTAGGGCCCTAGAGCAAATGGATTGCAGCTGTTTGGGACATGCGCTTTGCGTGGTACTGTCCTCTCATGGCGTTCCAAGAACCCAGAGCGCCAGAACATTCGTGTTTGCGGTAAGCCTGCCTTTATATAACCGCGGTCCGAGTTTTGTTTACGGTCTCGTCCCCAGAAGTCTTTATTAGGTTATTATCATTTGTTTTGCCTCGCAGGAATTAGCTTAGCATAGCCGGCGTGTGCTTTCTTTGTTTAGTTTTCGCCGTGCTCAGCCTTGTTTCGGTTTATGTTTATATTTGCGTTGTGGCTCTTTTGTTAAAATAAACACCTTTTGTTTATTATTAAGAACCTGTGCTCGTCTCCATACCTCTCGCCCACACCCCACTCATGACAGAAATGGGGTGGAGGATTTGGATCCAGTCACAGAGCTCAACAATCACTGCCTCCTGGAAGTGCTCTGGGGTGAGTAGGGAGCAGAGATTTCTGTGAGTAATAATAATAATAATAATAATAATAATAATAATAATAATGATGATGAAAGGGAGAGGGTATGACTATGTTTAGCCCACTTGGACACTATTGCCCAGCCCTGGGCTGGAGCTGGGCTGGGCACAAAGAAAGCCAAACAAAAGGGACTCCAAGATGGTGTGCTCAACTAAAACAACTAGCTTAACAAGAGGCACTTCAGAGAATTCTTAAGAGAATTCTCTTCTGTTTGCAGCCTTTTCTGTTCTTTTCAGTGACCTCTTTGAATTTCAGCCTTCGCTTATCCAGTGATCTGTGTTCTCTGTATTGACTTTTGAATTTTCCTTTCCTTTTTTCTGAACAAACACACAGAAAAACAATGCTCTGGCCTACAGTACTGCTCGCACCTCTACAAAGACACTGCAATGTTCAATTTCAATGTTAGTATTGTCTTCTATGCCTTGTCAGGCAAGTGATGCTAACTGGGGCCGATTAGCCCAGAGGGGTTCCCGCAAGAGTGAAGAGTCTGAGATCATGTTGTGTTGGCTAATGCTGTGCATATTTGCTCTGATGTTGGATGGTAGTGGTGCTCTGCTGGCTTCTACATATTTGTCTCTCTCTGGGGTCAAAAGAGGTGCAGTCTGACCCCTAACATAAGGCTAACGTGTACTGAAAATATTAGAAAACTTCATTTACTTTAACAGTAAAATAGTTCAAGCCCACTTAATTATTTAAAAGTTACAAAACTTTGCAAGAAAACACACGACTATTGCTAAGCTTGGTAAGATTATGCTGAGATGTGTTTCTTTCTTGTGTTTCTTTCAAGCTTGCAGATTAGCATGTAGATTTTAGCAAACAGCCTAGTTAACTAGAGTATACAGCTAACTAGACATCAGAGCACCTCACTGAGCAATCACATGTAAATAGCATGGCCAACCCTAGTCTAATGTCAGTGAGAATAATTACTCCTGTTTGCTTTGAGTGGAAGGGGTAGCAGTTCTGTCTCCCCTACCGATAAAAGGTGCTCATCTCAGGCATCTCTGAGCTCAAATGTAGTAAGAAGGGTAGTTTATCTCTCCAGGTAGAGGTGGCTGGCTTTAGGGTATGTCAGAGGAAGCAGGGGCCTTCCCTCACCTTCCCCCGTTAGTAGCTGTCAGGCATTAAGTACAGGGGCACAAAGTTTGCTTTCAACAGGTATGAAGATCTTTCACCCGGGTGCGTGTGAGACAGACGGACAATGTCTACACTTTTACTGCACTCTAGTGGCCAAAATGGAAGTGCAATAAAAAGCCCATGTAGTGCTCAGGTAACGTGAACAGAGGAGATTCTATTGTGTATTCATGTGTAATAGGTCTACAACAAACGACTGTTCTGATAGTCGAATAATCTGTCAGTTATTGAAACGAATAATCAGTTATTCAGATGATAAATTGCTCAATTATCAAATAACTGTTATGTAGCTAACAACCTACAATACATTTTGCTTAAAGTTATTTTTATGCATTTGCTAACTACAGTGAGGACAATAAAAATGAATACCTTATTCAAAAATTTACTGTATTATTAAACTTTCTCGCTAATACAAAATGATAAATACAACTCCAATATCTTTATCCTGTCAAAATTTAAAACCAATGATGTGCAAAGCAGCAGCAATAAAATTTAACCGAACCAAATCAGTAAATCAGTCAATCTCCAGCCATGCAAGGTGCGTTCAATTTCGGGAAACAGTGGCAAGCTTGTTCTCTTTGAACAGATAAATTTGAATGATTTTGGGAAACCCTTCATCCAGCTCAGTATGTTCATGGAGAACTACCTCCAATTGTGAGTGTTCGCAACCGTTCACGGAGAACTCAAGGTAAACAGAAAACTGTTTGAATGCACTTGTTGCCTTGATGTTAAAATAACGATTTTAACTCATAATACAGTGTTTAAAAGCATAAACATTATTTAGAATGTGAACAGGCTCGTCATGAATAGTAGTTGCTTGTATCTCTGTTCTGACGATTTAAGAGAACACGCATTTCAAAAGAGAAACTGTTACAGCTCATATTTTGAAGTAGATATTAGCAGACTAATGCTGACATGTTTGTTCTTAAGATGCTCAAGCATGGAGTATGTACTCCCATGCTAACTAACGTTGGACTTACAAATAGTACAACTGACGCCATTTTTCAGGGTGAAATGCTCCCACATTTGTTTTTAGGATTTTGTTCTTGAGGCTGCAATATCCACTAAGAGGTAATGTAGAAACATTCCTAGTTAGATCGAGAAACATGCCTGATATCCTCACAGACTAATTAGTTGCCAATTAAGTTGGTAGTCGATTTTAGTTGACTAAATCCATTAATCTTTGCACCCCTAATGTGTAATGCATAACTTTGTTTCTTTACCCCATGCTTTGCAATTTCAAATGCATACAAGCCAGCTCCTATGAAATGTTGGTTAATGATAAGGCTGTATACGGCCGTATTCAAAAATGGTGACTGTATTCTAAAAATGTGACGCAGCAAATTTCTGCTTCCGGTGCTGGATTTACCTACTTAAAGCCCTGCTGATGCAGTCAAAAAACAGCAGTCTTCAGACAAAGATGTTATTATTGACACATAATGGTCACTAGATGGAGCCAAATAGTTTGGTTACAGGATCAGCTTGCGCTCGTCCCATGTTTCACGTTTACAATCGGTGTGGCGAAGTTTGTTATCCATCTCCGTGCAGTTATTGCATGATGTACTTGAAACGAGGATATTTTACAGGGTTAATTAAGGAATAATTAAGTCGAATGTAATTGATAATGAAGTGAATTATAAAAGGTAAGTTAAAAATGAAGGTCCATTTGGGAGCCGACAGAGTCGACTCAAAAAGAATTAGCGTCATTACTTATGAACTTCTTCCGCTATCACACGAACACGGACACAAGCACACATAACCCTGAAAGAGAACTACGCCATGATTTTGGCTGTTACATTAAAATTAATATGAAGACTTTAATGTTAAATATGAGATAAAATGTTTAAAATTATATCTAGTGCTACATTCAAAACATTCAGGGCTTGAGTCCCCGTGAGGAAGACCAATTGTTAAGGCTTGCAGGTTTTTTTTGGAGTTTTTGTGTGTGTAAAGTGGTCAGTGAGAGATGTCTGACATTCTGCAACCCCCAGGTAAAACAGTATAAGCCACTATTATCTGAAGACAGTACGAAGGTATGAAAAAAATCAGTATACCGCCCAACCCTAATGGTAAAATATGAGTAAATCATGAACTGTGAGATCACCAAATTCACAGCTGCTCATCTCTATACTGAGGCTGGACAGCAAATTGCAGGAAATCTAAGAAGCAAATTATAGCATTGCACATTTGTAGATTCATAACAAAGCCAATTCTGTTTTGTGACAACATATTTCAGTTAACCCTGGTCTGTATTGTTTACCTTGGGGAAGTTGGGCATGTGGAAGGGCTCCACTGTCTTTCTGTGAATGGTGCTGGTGAATGACTCCGATGCATTTTCCTCCTCTGTGCCCTCCTCCCTTCTCCCTCTCTCTAGCTTCCTCACCTTCCTCACGGAGGCATACTCTGCCGTCACATCCTCCTGTCCTGCCTTGTTCAGCCCCATGCTCCCCACTTCTGCTTCTTCTCCTGGTTTGCTTTCAGTAGTTGCTGGGCCTTGAGCCGAATTAGCATGCGGCGCTGGAGGTGGAGCTCCACGCAACCCCACGTTCTCATAGAGACCATCTTCTTCCACGAATATGTGCTCATCACCCTCATCCTCAGGGCCGGTGGGGATCTGGGGTACTTGGCGGGCAGAGGTTAAAGGCCGAAGATCAGTGGTCATGCTGTGGTTATGCAGCAGCAGTAGATCCATGCTGGCTGGTCGATTCCTAGGGGTGCCTGTCAACAAAAAATAAAAGTAATGAATACACCTGTTATGCCACAGTAAGTGTGTTCTATATATTATACTTGCACTTCACAGAATTCTGTGACAGCCCCAGTTACCATTTTGAATAGTACACCATGGCCCTAGAATCATACTATTTAATATGACTATTTATCTGACCAATAATGTGCAAAAGTCTTAGACCACCATTATATTTGTTGTTTTAGCAATGGTATAATGACAATATATAGCTTATTGTCGACGACTTTTCTCTAATTTAATGCATTGTTTTTTTAATGACAAATTATATAATAGTATAGCAATTTCAGGGAAAAGTATTTTTAAGCTCTTTGATACATTTCAGGATTTATTAGTATATTGCATGTTGGTATGTTCCCTCATTTGCCATAATGATGGCATGTACTGCAGCTGTAACAGACTTCAAAGGTTTGTGCAAAATGATGATCCTTGTTATCCCGGCATGATTTAACAATATTTCAAAGAGCATCTTGTGATGTTACTGAATTCTTGACAGAATTTAGGTCAGATGACTCTGGAGAAACGTCCATGACAGGCAGAACTATTTAATCTTCTATGGTCCAAAGACCCAAACAAGAATGTTCACTAGTGGTCTCAGATTTTTAGCTTCCATTGTATGTACCAACTGTATAGTATAGCTGTGACAAAAATAGCTATCCATCTGATCTTATCCATGGATAAGCTCTAAGCTTATCCATCAACTGAAGATCTGGTGTATGCTACACACGTCCAGTAGACTACTGACACTGAACCATGTGTCTGGTAAAGGAAACTCGCTTTTCCATGCTGCTTATATTTTATTTGCGATTGCTACGGCAAACACAAGGGGGCATAAGAGACTACAATATGTAATCACGTTTCATCATACATTGAATTTGCATATATTTAATCGGCACAATTTGTAAATCCCAGTGCGTGACTACCTGGAAAGGAACATTATTATTTATTTTTGAGGCAGTGGATGGGTTTTCCTAAGCCTTTAACCTCATTTAACTTACCCACAAATCTGTAACAGGGTAGCGTGCCACACTTTTCTTGGATTTAAAATTTCCCTTGGACATGTTCAGTTCATTTGCTGGATTTATTGTATTACAGATTAAATCAGGCTGTTAGAACAGTCTACAAAATGGCTCAGTATATGAAGTCATTCTTTTTCAACACCATGTTGTTTGAGTTTTGGACATAAGGTGAGTCTTTTGGCTTTTATAATGTTGTGCAACAAATCACATTTACAATGTACATAAACATGTTCGCACTTTCCATTCATTTATGCAAATTTTAGAAATAATAAGTGATTGACGATTGTTTCTGTGACTTGAAGTTCATGGAGTCCAATGTGCAATGAATAACAGCAAAGTAATTTTAAGACAAGTCTGCTCACTCCGCCGCCATCTTGGTAGCACCACCGGGCAGTTATTTCCACTAATACAAAACCAGACTCCTATTTGTTGGGGAGACCTATATACCCGAAACTGAATGATAAATTAACATTTAAAATGCATATTTAAAATTGCTGGTATAATCTGACAAAAAGTATATAGCTTACTTGTGTTGCTGGGTTCAAATAACATAGAAAAAACATGATTTTTTAAGGTTATTGTGGCTACTGCGCATGCCCATCCCGCCACTTCAAAGGGGCCAAGACTTGCCGCCCCCTTCTCCTACACATTTACTAATATGCTGTTTGGTTCTAATGATTGGGCGGGGCTTATGTACTATAGTCCCATTCATATTTCAACCAGTGACCAGTCTCCTCTTTACATAACATCTCTGTTAACAGACAGGAGCTGTACATCATCCGGCGATGCAAGTTTAAAGTAAGATTAAAGTGTCACCTACTGACGGTCTGAAACATGGCGGCTTAGTGGAGTACAATTTCATTACTGGCAGGACATTTTAAGCTTGGCGAGGGTGGGAGGCAAGGTTGGGAGCTGTCGAGGTAAAATGCATGGAAGGAAATCTGTCCTGCCATTGAAGGTGGCGAGAGATGAGGTTGGCAAGATGACAGGGGGCGAGATAACAAGGTTATACTGTACTTACTTTTACCAGGTTTCTTGTGTGTAATGACTTAAATACAGTCATTGAAGTGTATTGAATTTCATTATTATATAATGGATTTAATTTCAGAGTACACACTAATGGTCTGTTTAAAGGTAGAATAAAACTTGCCCGTTTTCTGGGCCACACGTGTCAAGCATATGACTCTGAACTGAGCTTATTGAACTGCTTATTAAGGCCTGTACAAAGATCGATAAAGAATCTTCAGCAAAAAGAGAGGTGGTACAGAGTTAGTGCAACTAGAAATGTGACTTGTAACTTTCACATTTGTAAACAGAAAAAGGTGTACTCACTCTAGGCCTGGTTGCCTTGTACTGTGTATGAACACGATTGTCCCCCCTCCCCCGCCGGCCTGTAATCACACTGTGCTTAAATGTTCTGTGCCTCAGCATGCTTATGTCGTCACAATGCTACTTTCTATGGTGGAGAAAGGCACGCTTGCACAGCACAATGGACTTCATGGTTGTACTTTTTGGAGTGGTTTGGAGTGTGCACGCTTAACACAGCCATCTCAAATGCCTTATAGAGTTATTGATTATGCAACACAGACATTTTCAGCTACTCGCACTGCATTTATAAGAAGATATAATTGAAATGATCAAACTACATGTGTACTGCGCCCCACAGTAAAGTCACAGTAAAAAATATTGATCCTGCTACCTGCAACCTGGATCTCAGAGAGTGTCTTCCAGTTACTAATTACCTATCTGCTTTTTCCCCTGTCAATGAAAACATTGTGACTAGGCTTATTGAGGTTTCTAAATGACTACCTGCATGTTAGACCCACTGTCCACCCCCCTGGTTAGACTACGTCAATCATCACTACGATTCTCAAAGCCTCTCTCAGCTCAGGTTTTGGTCCCCCCAATTTAAAATTGCCTGCTATTACTCCAGTCCTGAAGAAGCCAGGACTTGCCCCTGATTTGAACAATTACCGTCTCATGTCCAATCTCCCTTTTCTTAGCAAGATACTTGAACGTGCAGTCTCTCTCCAACTCAAAGAACACCTGACCGCCAGCAAACTTTATGAGCAATTTCAGTCTGGTTTCAGAGCTAACCATAGTACTGAAACTGCTCTGGTGAGAGTAATGAATGACTTACTGTTGGCAGCTGATTCTGGTCTAGTGAACATCTTTGTTCTTCTTGATCTTGCTGCAGCGTTCGATAGGGTTTGTCATGACATGCTGTTGTACAAGTGGGATATCTGGATTGGGATCACTAACATGGCAATTGCTTGGTTTCGGTCATATCTTACTGATAGGCAGGGTCGTAGGTCTCATCTCATCTTGGGGGGGTGTTTGGGGGCACTGCTCACGCCACGCTAGATTAAGTAATGCGCTAATTTGCATATTTTTGACGTCATCACGATATATTTACATGCTGCCTAGTTTCCGATTATATCAGTCCTGTGAATCTTGTTGCTTCTCTCTTACTCTCTGTACAAACTAACCAAACAAACTAAGTGTAGGTTTCAAAAGAACAGCAGTACATACATATTGATTAATGCATTGCGATTCACAAAATCACAAAATGGAGTTAAACTATGTGCTATACTCATTTCAGCTGGTATCTGCTATGTATATGCTGCTTTCCCAGAGTAGAGGAGACGTGCAGAGAGTGCTGTGCCTCTCGCTTAAGAGGCAGTTTTGGTGATTCTTTTCTGTGGAAAGTAGCTACGGTTTGTACAAAAAGTTGCTAGATTTGCTGCTACTTGATTTTTTGAAAATAACTCACAGAGGGGTCTGAAAAGTTGCTAAATCTGGCAACAAAATCCCTAACTTGGCAACACGCCAGCAGATGTCTGTGATTGGGGGTGGGCGGGGCTTCATCCAGCACAAACCTGCGCATGAAAACGCAACTCTGTCTTCCTCCCTCCACAGTACACAATCGTATAAAAATAACATTTAAAAATAATAATAATAACTCCCCCACCCCCAAAACTACTTTGGCCCTACTTTTTGTTCTTCTGCTTTTCAGTATTTATGTGCTTCCACTTGGTGATATTATAGTTTGCAGTTCCAGTTGTATGTGCATGATACCCAAATCTACAGTGGTGCTTAAAGGTTTACGAACCCTTTAGAATTTTCTATATTTCTGCATAAATATGACCTAAAACATCATCAGATTTTCACACAAGACCTAAAAGTAGATAAAGAGAACCCAGTTAAACAAATGAGACAAACATATTATATATATAATTTATTATATATATCAAATATCATTTATTTATTGAGGAAAATGATCCAATAATATATATTAGTGAGTGGAAAAAGTATGTGAACCTCTAGGATTAGCAGGTAATTTGAAGGTGAAATTAGAGTCAGGTGTTTTCAATCAATGGGATGACAATCAGGTGTGAGTGGGCATCCTGTTTTATTTAACGAACAGGGATCTATCAAAGTGGTCGACCAACAAAGATCACTCCAAGAGCAAGGCGTGTAATAGTTGGTGAGGTCACAAAGGACCCCAGGGTAACTTCTAAGCAACTGAAGTCCTCTCTCACATTGTCTAATGTTAATGTTCATGAGTCCACCATCAGAAGAACACTGAACAACAATGGTGTGCATGGCAGGGTTACAAGGAGAAAGCCACTGCTCTCCAAAAAGAACATTGCTGCTCGTCTGCAGTTTGCTAAAGATCATGTGGACAAGTCAGAAGGTTATTGGAAGAATGTTTTTGTGGATGGATGAGACCAAAAATAGAACTTTCTGGTTTAAAAGAAAAGCATTATGTTTGGAGAAAGGAAAAACACTGCATTCCAGCATAAGAACCTTATCCCATCTGTGAAACATGGTGGTGGTAGTATCATGGTTTGGGCCTGTTTTGCTGCATCTGGGTCAGGACGGCTTGCCATCATTGATGGAACAATGAATTCTGAATTCTATCAGAGAATTCTAAAGGGAAAATGTCAGGACATCTGTCCATGAACTGAACCTCAAGAGAAGGTGAGTCATGCAGCAAGACAACGACCCTAAGCACAACAAGCTGTCTACCAAAGAATGGTTAAAGAAGAATAAAGTTAATGTTTTGGAATGGGCCAAGTCAAAGTCCTGACCTTAATCCAACCGAAATGTTGTGGAAGGACCTGAAGAGAGCAGTTAATGTGAGGAAACCCCACCCAACATCCCAGAGCTGAAGCTGTTCTGTATGGAGGAATGGGCTAAAATTCCTCCAAGCCGGTGTGCAGGACTGATCAACAGTTACAGGAAACGTTTAGTTGCAGTTATTGCTGCACCAGATACTGAAAGCAAAGGTTCACAAACTTTTGCCACTCACTAATATCTAATATTGGATCATTTTCCCCAATAAATAAATGATGAAGTATAATATTTTTGTCTCACTTGTTTAAGTGGGTTCCCTTTATGTACTTTTAGGACTTGTATGAAAATCTGATGATGTTTTTGGTCATGTTTATGCAGAAATATAGAAAATTCTAAAGGGTTCACAAGCTTTTAAGCACCACTGTACATCTGCACCATGGCCTCTGAAACATTGCCTCTCAACTCGTTGATTAACTATCTGGCTGATATTAAAAAGTGGATGACTGAAAATTTTCTTAAATTAAATAATAATAAATCTGAAACCATTCTCATTGCATCCCCTGCCACCTTAAAAGAAACTGGTCAACCTTCAATATCTATTCCAGGTTTTATCACGTGCTCTGTGGCTCAGGTCCGTAACCTCATCAGTATTTTGGACTCTACACTCTCTCTGGAGTTTCACATTAACAACATAACTAAATATGCATATACAAGCATATACAATCCAAATTTTACTCCCAGTTTTTGAATCTCTACATGGGTCAGCACCCAATTACCTGTCTGCTTTGCTATCAAGATACTGCCCAACATGTCCGCTCTGGTCTGCCGATGCTCATTTGCTCTCTGTTCCCTCCATCAAATCACCTATGTATGGTGAAAGAGCTTATAGTGTTGTAGGTATAAGTTATGGAACTCTATTCCCCTGTACCTCCGCATGTGCTCGTCTTTATCTCCTTTTAAGAGAGACTTGTAGACTTATATTTTTTAAATTGCTTTTCCAGATTTGTAGTTTTAAACATTGCGTTGTTTTATTAATTGTTGTGCTATTTTATTACATTATGTCTTGTTACTTTGTGTTATGTCTTGTTACTTTATGTCACTTGTCAATTCTTCTTCAACTATTATGTTTTATGTTACTCTTCTTTGATTTGTAAAGTGTCCTTGAGTGTCATGAAAGGTGCTTATAAATAAAATGATTATTATTAGTTGTATTATAATTATTATAATTATTATTGTTATTATTATTATTATAAGCCTAAGACATGGTACAGATTGCCTAGTGTGAGTACACCCTTACTTTTTCTAAATGTAATATATAAATATTGTAGAGCACATCATAATTAAATGTATTGCCTTTTTTGTGATGTAACAATACTGCTTTGTTGTAAAGTGAAATTTGAGGAAGCTTACTGTTTTAAGCAAATGCAAGCCGTTTGAATCTCAAAAACCAAATTGAGACCAAATTCGTCTTTTAGTTTTTCTTTCAAAGCCCCAAATGCAGTCAGCGATAGTTAGAGAAACCAGGGAATTTGCTGAAAATTGCAGACTGAAAATCACTAAATCCCCGACTCCCACTTCATCTGGGAAGGATGATGTGTTAAGTGAGGAAATTACAAATTGTTTTGTAATTACAAATTACAAAACATCTGGCTCGGTCCTCGTTGGTTGCGCAGTACTAGATATCGTGTTTTTCTTTATTTTTACATCTACAGTACTGTATTGTTAGTGCAAATAAGTGTCTGGTTATGTTTATAACTATTAGTTTACAAGAGCCAGCCAAAAGCAAAACAAGAATTGAATGCTCCAGTACACAGGCTACAGTTAGCAGCTATGCTGGCGCCCTGAGTAAGTGTTTTGCTTTTACTTTTCACTTTCAATTCATTACTCACTAAATTACATGAGATTTTTCAATAGTTTTTCAAACGTTACTTATCTTGAGGTTGAATCTCCATCTACGGGCACCATAATGTAACTGCAGTCATTTAAGGTGGACCATAAAACACGAAAAAGAAACCAACTTCAGCCCCGTCTCAGCTATGATATACCAAACACTTGTTAAACTCCTCAGTTCTTGTTACAATTAGCTTATGATGGATTTGTTGGAGCATATCCCCATGGTAAATCAGGGAGCAGCTGTACAATACAACTCCATTAATGCATATGATGCCTTATACAGTGTGCTTTTTCTGGGGGTATGGAACGGATGAATTCAATTGACATTATTCCTTATGGGAAGAATTTGCTCGGTACTAGTCATTTTCAGTTCTTGACAAACCTTCTGGAACAAATTAATGACAAGAACCGAGGTACTGCTGTACTCCAGTAAAGCAGAAATACTTGAAAATGGTACAGTAACTGGTAAAGTAATGGTAAATGGTAAGGAAAATGGTAAAGTAATGGTGCAGTAACTGAGTACATTCAACCAGTTACCTTTGTTTTTAGTCTGATGAAATACATCAATATTTATAGCAATCTAGGTAGAACAGTAACACAAATAGTCAAATTTCTAATGTCTCATGCTATATACTGTACCACCATACCAACAGTAGGTTATTATGTAAGTACTATGAATGTGTCAAGTTGAAATGCATGCACTGAAGGTTCTAGATGACTAACTGTCTCTCTCTCGTGTTTTACACTCACAGACGCACTCAGCACTCACCGTTAGCTTTGCAGGGTAGTCGGTGCAACTCGTGCAGGCGGCTGTCTGACTTACTCATGGAGTTCAGCTTGGACTGACGAAGCACACTCTAAAACAATAGCAAAAACTTTAATATATGTGTGTTATGCTTGCGTGTGCCTGTTATCATAAATCTGCACACTTACCATGTCCCTCTTGTGATTCCCCGCACTTGTCTGGCCATATTTTCTTTTGCCTTTCCTACAACCAAGGCAAGTCCAAATTAAAAAACGCCATTTTTAGCCAAAAAACACAAACACAGACAGAACAGAAGCATGTAATCATCTGGGATTGGAATTTATTGGCAGTTATATAACTGGTTATTTATTACAGAGTAAGGATGAGATTCTACTGCAGCTTGCAGCAGGTGTGAATTGTATTAAGGCCACGCTGCACCTCTGCATGTTTCGCTGTAGTGTTGTAACTAGGGGCTGTCATAATCATGAAATTTTAGTTGACGAATATTAGGAGTTGCGCTGACCCCGTCCTCTGACCCTAGAGGGTAGCGTCGGCTCACTAAACAACCTGAAGCTCACGGCGTCCTGTTGAATGCAGGTCTCTAGTGGCGCTGACTGCCACATTAGCAACACCTGCAGGCTCAGGTATATAAGAGCATGTCCGAGCCTGGTCAGGTGTCGCACCATTCGCCCGGCCTGGCATTCACTTCACCTGTCTTGGCCTTCACACCGGACGTGTATTGTTGCGTCTGCTTTTTCCTCGTTCCGACAAGCTGTTGGGCGCTTACCGTATTTTTCGGACCATAAAGTGCACCGGGTTATAAGGTGCAATATCAACGATCGGCTGCTAACGGGTATATTTTCATACATAACGCGCACCGGGTTATAAGGCGCATGAAATGAAACAAAACTCTTAAGTTCCGTCGGAAGCTCAGTTTGGTCTTTACCTGGCGCAGGGCGTCTTCTTGCTTCCTCCACTTCCGTACCATTGATTCGTTAATGTTGAATTCTCTCACAGCTGCTCTATGTCCATGTTGTACTGCGTGACCGATAGCGTTGAGTTTGAAAAATGAATGAATGAATGAATGCACACACCCTAATGCTGAAGCACATACCGTATTACTCCGCGATGCTGCGCAATATGGTTGCCGTAAGCTTCGTAACTTACCAAGGCCGTGCTAAAACATTCTGACAGATTTATGAGCGCCGTGTACCATCTACAATCGGTTCTAGGTCAGAAAGCACAACCAGAATGAATTCATACATTAGACGCACCGCATTTTAAGGCGCACTGTCGATTTTTGAGAAAGTTAAAGGATTTTAAGTGCGCCTTATGGTCCGAAAAATACGGTACTTTTTTTCTTCCTTTGCTGTCTCACCCGCCACAGCGCATTAACTCGCTAGTAGTGGCTTTTCACTTCCCTCTTTTGCACCTAGTTGCGGCGCTATTCGCTGTGCCTGTGTCTGCCCTTAGGCTTAGTCCTTTTGTGAGGGTGTGCTTACAGCAGCGGTCCCATGGCTTGCTGTTTGCACGTTCGCCCCCAAACACCAACACTCAGGGTTCAAACCCCAGCTGTGAGTGTGTTTAGGCACAGCTTTCGTTTATTTGGTTTCTTTTTATTCATTTAGACTTTTGGTTCCCTACTTCCATCTGGAAATAACTTCCATTGGGTCCTTAAAAAAAAACCTTGTTATTTCCAGTTAAAAACCAGCTCTCCAGGTTTTTTATAAGGGCAAACCATAACAGAAATAATTGTCATAATCATTTTTTAAACATAATCATAATTGACTGTCACAATCATGAAACTTGAGCTGGCGATTAGCTGTCATATAAAAAATTAATAACATAATGATTAATGATTTAATTGTCTGTTCATTGAATGCAACTCATGAAGTGCAATCCTACAGTGACTGAGCAGCCATCTTGCTTACAAGCCATGTTTGATTAGCAGCTAATACTGATTGCTATCAAAATGATGCACGTGTGCACACAAAAACGCATACAAATGAACAAAAATAAAAATGCAAAGCATGACAGAAGTGAAATTATCAACAAAAAAGTCATTCTACTAGCATACAAGGCAAAAATATAGAATTAACTACATAGCTGCCCTCTAACATGTTACAGCACCAAGTTAGAAGTTCAAACCTTTTTGTTTTCGTTTAACACCATTACATCTCAATGAATGCATTTACCGTATTTTTCGGACCATAAGGCGCACTTAAAATCCTTTAACTTTCTCAAAAATCGACAGTGAGCCTTAAAATGCGATGCGTCTAATGTATGAATTAATTCTGGTTGTGCTTTCTGACCTAGAACCGATTGTAGATGGTACACGGCGCTCATAAATCTGTCAAAACGTTTTAGCACGACCTTGGTAAGTTACGAAGCTTACGGCAACCGTAGTGCGCAGCATCGCGGAGTAATACGGTATGTGCTTCAGCATTAGGGTACGTGCATTCATTCATTCATTCATTTTTGAAGCGGATTTCAAACCCAAAGCTATCAGTCAACATGGACATAGAGCAGCTGCGAGAGAATTCAACATTAACGAATCAATGATACGGAAGTGGAGGAACCAAGAAGACGCCCAGCGCCAGGTAAAGACCAAACTGAGCTTCCGACGGAACTTAAGAGTTTTGTTTCATTTCATGCGTCTTATAACCCGGTGCGTTTTATGGCCCGAAAAATACGGTACTGCTTTCTTTTATTCAGACTTACCCAGTACACCCAATTCACAATCTGCTTGTTACAGAAATCCACCAACTGAGGAAAATGACTGCAGTCCTATATAATTTCTATTAACTGTGATTATCTTAAATAATTGTGACTAGACGATTATGTAATAATTGTGACAGCCCTAGTTATAAAGATACAAACTGAAAAATTAATAGCATGGAGGAACCAACACCTCTTTTCCTGTCCTCCTTCTTTCTTTCAATCCATGCCATGCACTCAGAAACATGTAGATACATCACTCCTGCAATCTCAGCCTCTGGCACTCTCTCACATTTTTTCAGCACACTCCTGTATTCCTTACCATTTCACACTTCCTAATCTGTAGTTTGATCTCACTGCATGTTTAGCTCCTTAACCTATGTGCATGCATATGAGCATGGTGAGGACACTCTCTCACCTTCAGTCTTTCTTTCTTTATTTTATGCTCAATATTGTCCCCTAAAACAGGCAGCGGTTGGGATGTCATGTCATATCATATCATATCTCGTATCAACTAGCAGGTAACAGGTTTGGTGTTGTGACTCACGTTCCGACCTGGGCATGCTTGGTGCGATCACGCATGCGCCAGCAGTCATTTAGTGCTGATTGCGTGATTGGCGACACCTGCAGGCCAGAGTATTTAAGTGCACGCTCTAGCCCTGTCAGATGTCGCAACGTCACCCGCCTCCAGTGCGTGCGTTCGTGTTTTTGCTCTTTTGTTGTGTTAGGGAATGCAGATTAGAGGTCCGAGCACAAGTACAGCTACGGGTTACCACCACGGGTTAGATGAACCTGGAACTATCCTTTATTGTATTCTTATAAGTCTCCATGGGTCCTAAAAAGGTTAGTTTATAAGAGCCAACCAAAAGCAAAACAGGAACTGAATGCTCCAGAACACCCTGCAGTTAGCATTAGCACCTATGCTAGCGACCTGCAGTTCATCAACACAGTAAATGTTGCTTTTACTTTTAACTTTCAATCCATTACTGACTAAATTACATGAGAGTTTTCAAGACTTTATTATAAAATAAGCTACTGTCTGGAAGGTCGAAGGCAACTGGTGCAGAGGGACAAACTTTGCAGAATGGGAACAGCGATCAACTATTTATGTGACTACTATCTTAATACTGACTACTGGCATTGTGAACTTCAGCACGTCAATTTTACTGTGGAATTAGTATGAATCATTAGAATTGAGAATAGGCAAAATATCCCAGAAAGGCAAATTCTCTTAATTCCCTTAATTCCCTCTAATTAATTACTCCACAGATAGGACTCCTAAACCGATAAAGGACTTTGTTATTCATCAAATCTATTCCAAACAAAGCTGCAGTGGAGTTAAATGAACAAAAGGACAAAAGGAGTGACCAAATTGTAATTAAATCTCCCTGCCTGGTATTCTGTAGTACACTGGCATTTCTGTTCAATTCTGGATTGCCTTCAGCTTTCTCAAGAAACCCACCAGTCTATTCATTCATTCATTTTCATACCTGATTAATCCATTTGAGGGTCACTTGGAGCTGGTGCTAACCGGTAGCACAGGGCAGAAAGACAGAACTAACCCTAGACAGGGTGCTACCCAATGCAGGGATTTCAGTCTACTGGTTTTTGTGAAACTACACAGTTACCAACTAAGGCTGAGATCTATCTAGAGGCCCAAACTCAACTCAATATATGTTTTAGTACATAATAAGTCATACATCTCTGTTATTTCCTTTCCTTACATGTATATACTTTCTCTCATAAGCTCGTTCTGAACACAAATCAGGCCATTTATCAAACTAAATCTCTCTTTCATTCAGCTCATTTCATTTAAACTCTTTCCTCTCTACTATCGTGACCCAGTCAGTTTTTAGTTTGTTTTCATGTTTACTTTGCTCTCACAGTTCAATAATTTCACTTTATCAACATACCCGATGGATGTCATTTTCACACTGTCAATATCACATTTAAAATTCACACATTGAATCTATTTATCCTTACTTATCTTTGCATACATATGATCTGCTCTGACATTTTCATTACTTCTTCTTCAATGTTCACATTCACTCTTTTCTTTTCAAAATGCGCTTTATCTTTTACTGGACTTTCTTGCAACAGGAACCACTTTGGACTTTTGGTGCCAGAGAAACATACAACTGAAAGACTTTTTTCTTTTTTTGAATGTTTCTTACACATTCACACACCATCACAAATAGAGTCTATACATTACACTAATGACTAGTCCTCTACAAAGTTCTAGCAAATCTGGCAAAGAATTTGAACACTCAAGTAGCTTATTCTGCAGCTGACAGTAATTTGCCCTGATTAGTTCTACGTCAGCTTGGGCTGTGCCTCTGACGAAGGTCTAGTTTGAGGTTGGCACAAAAACAGTGCAAACTTGTTATCTTGCCCACGTCTGTTTCATGGCTATTTTTGGTGAGAGACAAGTTTGGTGACTTAACAAGGTTACCGTACAATCACATCTGCCTTGTACATAAAAATGTATGTACATGTACAGTTTCTATTCATTTATGCAAATTTAAGAATCCTCCTCATAATGTTTAGGGAGTTTTTCCTTGCCACTGTCACCCTAGGCTTGCTCAATTTGGGATTGGCCCAAATATACCGTATTTTTCGGACCATAAGGCGCACTTAAAATCCTTTAATTTTCTCAAAAATCGACAGTGCGCCTTAAAATGCGGTGCGTCTAATGTATGAATTAATTCTGTGTTGAGCCTTCTGACCTAGAACCGATTGTAGATGGTACACGGCACTCATAAATCTGTCAAAATGTTTTAGCACGGCCTTGGAAAGTTACGAAGCTTACGGCCACCGTAGTGCGCAGCATAGCGGAGTAATACGGTATGTGCTTCAGCATTAGGGTACGTGCATTCATTCATTCATTTTCGAAGCGGATTTCAAACTCAACGCTATCAGTCACGCAGTACAACATGGACATAGAGCAGCTGTGAGAGAATTCAACATTAACGAATCAATGATACGGAAGTGGAGGAAGCAAGAAGACGCCCTGCGCCAGGTAAAGACCAAACTGAGCTTCTGACGGAAGAGTTTAGTTTCATTTAATGCGCCTTATAACCCGGTGCACTTTATGTATGAAAATAGATCCGTTAGCAATCGATCACTGATATCGCACCTTGTAACCCGGTGCGCTTTATAGCCCGATAAATACGGTATTTGGATATTAGCAGATAATCTAAAATTATGCTCCATCGTAAAAAGCGCTATAGAAATAAATCTGACTTGACATGAAGTGACAATATATACCCAAAACTGAAAGATGAATTACCTTTTAAAAAGCTTATTTGGAATCGCTGGTATAATCTGACAAAAATAATATAACTTACTTGTGTGTTGGGTTCAGATAACCCAGAAAAATAATTTTTTCAAAAAGATTATTCTGGCTACTGCACATACACATACCGCCACTATAAAGGGGTCGCCTCCCTCTCTGACACGTTTACTAATATGCTGATTGGTTCTTTCTAATGACTACGTACTACAGTCCTATTCAACGTTTGACCAGTGACCAGTCTCTTCCTTATATAACGTCTCTGATAACAGACAGGGGCTGTACATCATCTGACATTGCAAGTTTGAAGCAAGATTAAAGTGCTGCCTACCGACGATCCGAAACTAGGCTGCTTAGTGGGGTACAATTTCATTACTGGCAAGACATTTGTCACATTTTTAGCTTGGCGAGGGTGAGAGGCGAGGTTGGTGGCTTTTCGAGGTAAAGTACATGGAAGGAAATCCGTTATGCCATCACAGGTGGTGAGAGATGAGATTGGTGAGATAACGGAGGGTGAGATAACAATGTTAGACTATATATTAATGTTCTCTACCTGGCTACTTAGTAAATACTACAAGTCACATACCACAGTCAAATATCAAAGTCAAATACCAAGTCAAATACTTTACGAATACTTCAAATACAGTCTCCACACGGGAGCTATTGATGTTCAGCAGTTAGTGATCACCATGGACTTTCTTGAAGTCTCAATGAGGATGTGGGTTTGACCCAGTTGATAGATAAGGCGCATTCTTTTGAAGACTGTGAGTAGTTGTCATCCCCATCACTCACTCTCACACACATACACACACACAAACACACTTTTTCATTAGGGAAATCCTGTATAGCCTATTATAAGCCTAAAATGGCAAACATAGGCTATTTCTGAGTATTTAACACTAACCACACACACAAGTTTCTTTGCAGATCTTGTTTGGAAGAAATGGGTGCCATGTGCTTCAGATGAAAGACAAAAATGACCACCCAGACTGTTATCAGCACGTCCAGAAGTCAGGGTCTGCCATGGTATGGGGATGTGTCAGTAATTTGGGGTTGTAGTATCACTTAGCATTATACATTTATATTTGGAATTTACATTCCAAAGGGAATGGAAAGCATATAAAAGGAGTGGGTGGAGATGGAGGCAGATTCAGCCACTCAGAACCCTGCTGTGATTCCTACTACCTATGAAATCATCAGTGGTAATTGAGCCCCTGCAGCTGTTTAAACCCACTCTGGACATGAAACATGCTTACATTACATCTCATTGGAAGATGTCATTTATATGTATTGTGTACTAGTGGATCTACATTAAGCCATGCAGTTGCTGTTTTATTGTAACTTGTTAAGATTTTCTAACATGTCTATTTCTCAGGCTCTTTATCTCAGATCTAACTTGCCAAAACAACAAATAAGTCTGCTCTGTTGGGAAATCACTATGTTCTCATTTATTAATGAGTGTCAGTATGATCAAGGAGCACCACTACATTGCATCATGCTGATTTTTCATGTTCATTAGAGAAACCTATGTAAGCAATGTGTAGGATGAATCTTAGCTTTACAAAGGTTCTACTTTTAGATAATAAAAACACTAACACACAATCAAAGAACAAGTAATCGCTGACATCACTCTTATGCTACTGGTTTGGAATGGTTGCATCATCTTATTTACATGCCTGTGTCATTATAACTATATAAAGAATAGGGTGAATGAATTGCATATTTATCCATTCAGATGTTGACTCACCTCTGGCACCCCACACACACCAGCACGATCAGAATGGTAACGACGAACGCTGATGTAGCGGCGATTCCCGCAAGAACCAGCACTTTCATGTATTGGAAGTTGAAAGTATCCATGGAGTGCAAGGTCTTGGTGGAAAACATATGCATACACACTCTTACTCCTACACACTCCTACCAGTCATGGGAACCTGAGAAAACAAGAACAATGCTCAGACAAAAGCACCTGTCTATGGGTCTTCACTCCCCACACACAGATCTTTCTATCCTATTGGCCGTCACAATGATACAGTGGGGAAAATAAGTATTTGATACACTGCTGATTTTGCGAGTTTTCCCACCTACAAAGAATGGAGAGGTCTGTAATTTTTATCGAAGGTACACTTCAACTGTGAGAGACAGAATCTAAAAAAAAAATAAAATCCAGAAAATCACATTGGATGATTTTTAAATAATCAATTTGCATTTTATTGCATGAAATAAGTATTTGATACAACAGAAAAACATAACTTATTTGGTAACCTTTGTTTGCGATTACAGAGGTCAGACATTTAGTGTAGTTCTTGACCAACTTTGCACACACTGCAGCAGGGATTTTTTCCCACCCCTCCATACAGATCTTCTCTAGATCTTTCAAGTTTTTTGGACTGTCAATGGACAACACTGAGTTTCGACTCCCTCCAAAGATTTTCTATTGGGTTCAGGTCTGGAGACTGACTAGGCCACTCCAGGACTTTGATATGCTTCTTACGGAGCCACTCCTTAGTTGCCCTGGCTGTCTGTTTCGGATCATTGTCATGCTGGAAGACCCAGCCATGACCCATCTTCAATGCTCTTACTGAGGAGAGGAGGTTGTTGGCCAAAATCTCATGATACAAGACCCCATCCATCCTCCCTTCAATACGGTGCAGTCGTCCTGTCCCGTTTGCAGAAAAGCACCCCCAAAGTATGATGTTTCCATCCCCATGCTTCACGGTTGGGACAGTGTTCTTGGGGATGTACTCATCCTTCTTCTGTGCAGGTCTACAATTTTGTCCCTTTTGTCCTTAGACAGCTCTTTGGTCTTGGCCATGGTGGAGAGGTTGGAGTGTGATTGATTGAGTGCGGAATAGGAGGGCTTCTTAAAGAAAAACTAACAGGGCTGTGAGAGTCAGAATTCTTGCTGGTTGGTAGGTGATCAAATACTTATTTCATGCAATAATATGCAAATTAATTACTTAAAAATCATACAATGTGATTATCTGGATTTTTTTTTAGATTCTGTCTCTCACAGTTGAAGTGTACCCACGATAAAAATTACAGACCTCTGCATTCTTTGTACTGTAGGTGGGAAAACCTGCAAAATCGGCAGTGCATCAAATACTTACTTTCCCCACTGTATATAACAGCAGTTATGTTCTAAAAATGAAATGGCATATAGCGTAATGCGTAACTACAGATCTGTATGCAGTAAAATAGAGATTTTTAACAAATAGAGACATATAAAATGTACTTATTTTCATGTTTTCTTCGTGTGAGTCATCGCTTAAAACAGTGTTAAGCACTAGCATTACTAAACATGTTTATGTCATATAAGGAATAATATATCATCCACCATGTTTAAATATATTTGTACACCAGTAGGCTGAACACAAGTTCATGCTTTACTGAGCCTATTTTCGAATGACAACATGAATAAATTTGTCTAATCAAAATCAGCACAGCTTAAGTCGACTTCATCACACAGCGTTCCTACTGGCAGTGCGAATACAAACCAAAAAAGCCCTGGTAGAAATGTAGTTCTCAGGGGAGCTCAGTGGCGGACCTGTTTGGTGTGAAAGCTCCTATATGTTACTGTCATTATATGTTTATAAAAATATAATACCTTCAAGGTGCCCAAAGGTGTGAAACTATCCTGGTGGGGACTTTCCATTGATATAACAATTAATGTGGCTTATTAATGCTACACTTTCACATACACCTAACCCCAATCATAACCTCAATAACCTAATGGAGAGCTTTTGAAATGTGGTTTTTCAGATGAAGGTTGCAGTTTTGCAGCAGTTTTCCTCATGCCAACCAGCAAAATGTCCCCACAAACACACACATACACACACACATATAGTCATGCAAGTTGACTACAAATGTGCCCAATGACAGTGTTTAAGACAAACGGAGTAGATGGCAGCAACAAAAAGAGAATATATCAAAACAGTAGCTTTACTAACCCTAGTAAGCTGTTCAAGGAAAAACTAATTGCTTAAGGGTCTTTCTACCATTCTCTCGTCCCATCTCTTTTCTGTTCAGTGGAAATACGAAAGAAAGTTCATGGGCATCTGCTGAACACACTGCATCAGCAGCTAGGAATAGAGGCTACAGTAAAGAAACAGACTAATGCAGAGAACAAATTCTGAGAACGAAGATCTTGATAGGTCCTCCACCCTCGTGTGGGTCTTACGAACAGATGTTTGAAGCGAGGCTTTAGTTGGAGCTGCTCATGGGAGAGGGTGCTTTGAAAATAATCCTAAGAGAGAAGACGTCAGAGCAACCGAGCGCATACGTCTCTACCTTAACCACCTCTCACCATAGCAGCAGTGACGAACACAGAGAAAAAGCCACCACATGCACAGCTCAGGTCTTTATCACACACGCTGAAAAGTGCACAGTAAAGAAAGCAATTCCCAGAAATAGATCTTGCTGAAGTGCCAAACCCAAATTAAATTAACTTGTATGAACCATTTTTAATTGAAATATGAATTTGAAAGACACTACTTCGGCATCTTTGTTCCAATTAATGCTATGTAATTTGTATTAAATCTGGATTTAAAGCATAATTTAGCTGATGCCATTGTCTTGAGTAACTAACTCTGGAGTCCTCAGTCTGCCAGTTGAATCTAGAAAAAGCTTATGAAATGCATAGTGCCAGCTATAAAGTTCATGTGAAGATAAATAATGGTCTGGGCTGTTTCGGATGGGTTGGGCTTGGCTTTTAGTTACAGGGAAATTTTACAACATGCATACATCCGATTATTCAAGTGGTCATACAAACAACATACAATACTTGGATTGGATTAAAGTCTGGAAATCAGAGCATGAAATTCTCAGCCCAAGTGTCCTGTTGGTCGGATTTCAGTTGGTTTCCTCATTCTGTACATGCATTCACATGGTTGCCGGGTCCACTAATTCTAAGAGGCTTGACATTTTTGGGCTTTTTTTCCACTGACATTGCGGCTTATTTTTCATGGCGGATCTGGCAACCCCGGAATTAAACCTGGCACGCAATTAAATGCTGCCAAAAGAAGAATTTCATTATATAATTAATAAAGTTTGAAGTTGATGTTATATTATTCTATGAGATAAGTAGAAATCCGATTACTGCCTGAGCCATGTAAACACGGAGCTTTTCCATTATTGGATTACCCAAGTGTATGTACACACGTTGATCGGATTATTGAATAAATCTGCAAGAAATCTTTTCTGCAGTTATTGGATTATTAAGGGCATGTAAGTGCACTCAGTGTCTGACCTCACTAATGCTCGGTTTCTAAATCTAGGGAATCCCTACAGTGATGTTCCAAAATACTGTGGAGGTAGTTATCAGGAAAGGTGGGCCAACTTCACAACAATAACTGTGATTTCATGAGACGCAAAGCAAGCAGTATTGTGTGCAAAATGAACGCAGTCCTTTAGATTATTTACAAAAATTAAGTATCTCTTTCCGATCTTTGATACATTTAGAAGTGTCTGTATTCAAACTTCAGTGACTATCCTTTATAATGTGTACTTTGCCTAGTACTAAAATACTCAGTCAGCTTTAGAAATATTGGCACCCATGTTGGGTACAAATGTTACCGCTAACTAATAATTGTGTAATCTCACCTGAAAATGTTCCTGAAAATGTAATCTTTGATTGAAATGTAATTATATAAAAGGTTGTTTTTCACAACATATAGTATACCACAATTATTGGCAGAAATTCTTATGAACAAATAAGAAGCCTTTTCTCATTTACAGTACTGTGCAATTTCAAACTTGGATTCGTCACTCTATTTCCACTGATTTTCATTCCAGTCTGTGGGAACTTTAGCATTTACATTTACATTTACATTTAGCAGACGCCCTTATCCAGAGCGACTTACAATTGGTACAATCTTACAATCCAAGCAATTGTGGGTTAAGGGCCTCAGTGGCAGCTTGGCAGAGGTGGGATTTGAACCCTGGACCTTCTGGTCCAGAGTCCAGTACCTTAACCGCTAGGCTACTACAGTCCCATATGCAGCATATCTTTGCCTTTTCCACCTGTCCCCTTTCAAAAAAGTGGTTTCTTGACTGATAGCCTTCCCATTCCTGATCAAGCTTCTTCTATATATGGGGCATCCTGATGAAGCTGCCAGATGCTGCTGTTGCTCAAGTTTAAGGAAATGTCACACTTCCCTTACAGTAAATACTTGCAACTGAACTATAGAAGCTGTTTTTTCTGATTTATTAATACTGCATACAATTTCCTTGAATTTATGGTTGAATTCTAATAAGTAGACTGAGAAATAATTGCAAATGGTCACTTTAGGATTGCTAAACAATGATATATCTAATCTAAAGGTGGCCTAAGACATTTACACAGTACTGTATATTTCACTTTTGGGGGTTTGCGTAGGTGCTAAGGATCTCTTAATAATTATGAAGTTCAAAACAACTAGAGCTGTAATAAATCTACCTAATTTGCCCTTACCCACACTGAAGATTTATTAGAAAATAAATACTTCTTCTAGAGTCACAGTTGAACAGTTGTATAACATTTATGGGCCCATTTAGAGGTCACCAAATCTACAGACCACATCCATACCATCAAACAATTTGGAAGGCTGCAAATTTGGAAGGGTTTTTTTTTTTTTTTTTTTTTTTACATCTAACCACAAATGTAAGTACCTGGAGTTTACTAGACACCTCTGGAACTGGGTTTCATTAGTCAGAAAAAGCAAAAAGCTGAAACATTCAAACAAATCGCAAACACCCATGACAAAAATAATGTTTACAGAGAAAAAGAATCATCTGTGAAGTATTTATACACATACACATGTATGCATCATTTCATTTAAAATAAGGTCTAGATCCATGCCCCTCTTTGCAGAGCGGAAATTGCAAAGCTGCAGAGTGCAGGAACTCTGCGTTTCCCGGAACTACCACAAACACCAGAGCAACACATTTTTTTATTGCGCAAGCATAGCCATTTCAGTAGAATACCATAGTTATGAACTGTTTTTTACTACACCTTGTGATGTACCATTCATTGTGTGTGTGCATTATGTGACACAAAAAATTTTAATAACTCATATTACTACAGATCACTTGTTTAATGTCTCTGGAGATTGTGGAATTATTCCACATAGGCAACATTTTCACTGGTGATCGGTTGCTGCTTTTACTGTACCTGTCCCTGCTACGTCCGCAAGCACTCGATTACAATGCTTGGAACCCAATCACAACTCAAAACGCACATTTTTGAGAGTTTGGTTGAAGAATCTGATGACCACCTTCATTCGTATGACTTTTTTTTAACTCTCAACTTTGTCTACAGTAGCCAAGAAAGAGCTGAATACTGGAATTTGTGTCAGTACAACAGTTTCTGTTCTTACACACACTAATTAGTGGATTAAGTTCCAATATTGTTAGCTGTTATAAAAGTATTAAAAATGAACTTCAGTAACAAGTGAGATGCAGGCAGTCACAATAGATGGGGAAAGAAGAATAAATGTGCTACAATGCTCAGTACTCGCCAAACAAAAGTGGTTTAATGTTCTTGCATGCTCCTGACTGCCTTTTGTGCTTGTGTTGTAGTATTATAGATATATTTTAGTATTGTAGTATTCTACAATAGAACCTCAAAATTCAAACACCTCTTCACTCGAACAATTCGGAAATTTCAACGTTTGGTTTGGATTCTTTTGACCCTAAATTCAAACAAAATTTCAGCCTTCGAACCTGAGCACCCTGATTAAAACACTCAAGGGTGCGATCTTCCAACCACTATGCACGTAATCCAGTCCAGTTGGTGGCGATAATGCAACAATAAAACCTAACAGAAGAAGATACATTTCTTACGTTTATATTTACAGCATTTAGCAGACGCCCTTATCCAGAGCGACTTACAGTTGATACAATCCAAGCAATTGTGGGTTAAGGGTCTTGCTCAAGGACCCAACAGTGGTAGCTTGGCAGAGGTGAGATTTGAACCCTGAACCTTCTGGTCCATAGTCCAGTACCTTAACCACTAGGCTACCACAGTCCTAAGAAGTCCTAAGACTGCTACCACAGTCCTAAGATGAACTAGGGTGTGATCATAGGCATATTATGTATATTATATTATTTTTATATATTATGTATATGGATATTATATCAGTCTATGGACGCGATTTCAGACACACCTTCAGTGCCGCTGTCCCAGTGATAAGATGTGCCAAAACTGCGGTGAATTTGCCTCGGTGGCTTTAAAGTTTCACTTTATTTTGAGTTATTTCATGTCTTTATAATTCACTTATTTCATGTATTTATTGACTATTATCATTGTATTACATTCATTTGTTTTATTCATGCTTTTAGTCATTAATTACATACAAATACAGTCGGAAAAATACAATCATACGGGGGTCGGGAATGGACTAATCCTACTTACATTACTTCTTATGGGGAATTTGATTCTGACTTTTAAACAAATCGGTGTTTGAACAGCCTTCTGGTACCAATTAAGTTTGAATTCTGAGGTTCCACTGTATATGTGTCTGGGGACCAGGACTCATATTGTTAATGCACATTAAATTTACCACATAACTTGGTACATTTATAATAAATTATTGTATGGATTTCAAAATACAGATCAACAGTCCATAAATACAACTACAAATGACAAAAGTAGCATGTACGAAAGAGCACAATGTTTTCCTGTTTTTCATAGCTTCATTTACAGTGTAACATGTTTGAAAATAATTCACGAATGCTACAAGTACAGCCTTTCAAGAAAGTAGGATCACTCAATACAGGGCAACCAAACATTAAGTAAACACCAAACATACCAGTCAGTTAGCCTTATGTGAAGATAATGTCCATCCTCCGCTCCTTAGCCAGAAAATGGTGTATTACTTTGCAGGTAGACTTGGAAGTCTACCATGTGACATTATCTAGCCAAATTAGCATGCGTATAGACAGTGACATACATGAATAATGGAAACTTAACACTTTCTTCAGTATGCTGAGAAGGGTTACACAGGAATGGACAAGACCTTCAAGTGAAAATCATAAATCTGATTGGTCAGATATTTTGTATTTTTGTTACTAGAATAATGCTACCAAACCCTTAAAAATATAATCAAATATAATCAAAATATAAGGGATACGCAGGCAAGTAGACAGAAGCCATTCTTATGAGCAATTTTGATTGGTTAGTGACAATCTCAGTCAGTATATGTGTCCTACAGCAACCAAGAAAACACACAGTAACTTTTACTTTATTCAGGAAATAAATATTTATATAATGTTTTACATACACCTGTTTGCTACCCCTTCTCTGAAGGGTTAGAAGGGCCTGACTGCACGCCACTGGTAATCGCCATACACATGAGCTCAGAGTGCACCTGGTCCTGTTTCCGAGGCTCCATTTGTTCACTTTCTGTGTTTGTCTCCATTCTCTGGCCCAGCCAGCAGGACATGAAACTTTTTCTGGAATACAAATTTCTGTCTTCTCTTTTGGTGGTTGAAATTTTGGTCCTCATGTCACCACACAATGCTGCAAATAAACAGCTTCAGTGACAAAAATATACACAAATAATTGCCCCAGAGTGAAGGTCCTGGCTTAGAGGACAAACATAGAAAACAAATGTCAATGTATGGGTCTCAGTTGTCACAGTCACAGTTGCTGATTACACCGCCCACCCCCGACAACTATGTAATATCAGAAGTCTACTCGTCGATGACTTTATTTTGTAAGACTAATGTTTAATGACATCATCTTTTTCCAGTGCTCAGGATCTGCCAGTAGAGTGAGAAAGACTAGGCTCAACTGAATACACTGAATAAGCCTTCAGTAATTAGATTCAGCGAGCTAGCGTCAGCCTGCCTCAGTAATGTGACAGTTACACTTGAGTTTGAGAGACATTTGACAGACAGTGAGAATCAGTTCAGCACAGTTCCATCAATCTTCTTCATCCTTTCCATCTTTTTCTTAACAGCACTGCCATTCAGGAGGTGAGTGACATGGTCGTGTGACTCTTTGCAGACCTTACCTGTGCAATGTGGAGGTTAAACACCAATCAAGCATAACATTAAAACTAAAACCACTGGCCTAATATTGTGTAGGTCCCACTCATGCTGCCAAGGCTCTGCTGCATTGAGGTATGGACTCCATAAGACCAATAAAGGTGTGATGTGGTATCTGGCACCAAGATGTTAAATCCTTTAAGTCCTGTACCTTTCAAGGTAGGACCTTGAAGCTTGACAGAGATGGTAGAGATCTAGGGCAGCCATGCCAACACCTTGAACTCTTTGTCATGTTCCTCAAACCATTCTTAATCAATTTAAAATGGGACAGAATGCATTATCGTGCGGAAAGAGGTCACTGTCATTAGGGAATAAAGTTGCCATGAAAGGGTGCACCTGGTCTGTAACAATGTTTAAGTTTAGATTAGGTGGTAAGTAACATCTACATGAATGCCAGGACCCAAGGTTTCCCAACAGAATATTACACT
Organism: Ancistrus triradiatus; assembly: GCA_025084515.1. Classification (NCBI taxonomy): domain Eukaryota; kingdom Metazoa; phylum Chordata; class Actinopteri; order Siluriformes; family Loricariidae; genus Ancistrus; species Ancistrus triradiatus. The sequence goes on along the minus strand of JAJAGP010000238.1, from coordinate 331,630 downwards.
TTCACTCAGGGGTGTGAGAAAATTTCAACACACTTGCATATCAAAATATGATGTTTTGCAATACTGTGTTTTTGATTAATAAATTACATGAAAATATTTGTGGCAGACAGCGGTCCATTTGTTTTGTCAAGTAAGAAAGGTCCTCAGCGGGGATTGAACCTGGATTCATCTAGTGCGTGACCAAAGCATTACCACTGAGCTAGTGGAGAAGCATGGTGAAACAAGGAAGTGAGTGAATTAAAGCCCAACCAAAAAAGACATTCGGAGACAGGCTCAAACAAAGGTGAATCACTAAACAGTGAGCAAACCACGCTGGGTTTATCGGCAAACGCTACTAACAATACCATGCAGCATTACGAGCGAGAAAAGAGTTTGCTGGTTCTGGCTGTCGAAGCCCGAGTCAACTCCAGCAAACGAATCATTGAATTGGAGCAGCGGCTCCCAGAAGCGAACTGGGCTATAACTATGAAAGAATAAAGGCTGGTAATGATCCAGCACTTGCAAGGTAGTGAACGGAGAAAGAAAGAAACAAGCAAGTCCCCCTGGATAAGGGCGTCTGCTAAATGCTGTAAAAATTTGTGTCCCTCCCCTTATCATATCTGCCTACATTACTTGCGGCACTTCGTCAACGCTGGAAAAAAATTACGAGCGAGTTGAACAAAGGTAGGCTGAGCCAGCGCAGAGGCGGAACATTCAAAATAAGTTAGCATTAAGAATTAAATAAATTCTACAAATGAAACATGACCGACGCAGAGAAGAAGGTTCGGCTTAAGTCCTCAAAAGTGTCGGAGCACTTCACGCTTCACATAACTTAACAATGTGTAACATACAAGCTTTGAAAAAGTGATCTGACCTGGCACGGGAGCACCCCGGTGCTGATACAGCCCTCGAAACGGAAACATGGTGGAGTCACCGATGAAGATGAAGGGAGCTCAACAACAGCGTAAGTCACCACAATATCCCGAGTTTGTTCCGTTTTGAAGTGAGGAAACGTAACGGCGCACTCACACTATGCATAGCACGATTGATGCTGGAGTTAAGAGACAGATATCCTATATTGGCCAGGCTAGCCAAGTCCTATTTATGCATTCCTGGTACTTCAACACTGTCTGAGCATTTATTTTCTGCGGCAGAAAATATAGTCTCTAAAAAGAGAGCCAGCTTTAGCCAGGAACATGTTGACAGGCTAACATTTTTGCATTGCAATGCAAAGTTCTTAAAGAAAGAGAGTGAATGAGTTTGTATGTAGTGTTTGCATCAAAGATGCACTTATTTTTCTTTATTATTTAATTTATTTTAATTTATTAATTAATACTTTAATTTTATTTAATTAAATTATTAATTAAATAAAATTAATAAAAACAATTAATCTAATATTTATCATTATTCTATTATTGTAAGCACTTATTTGCTCTGTTATTCAATGTTATATTTCTGAATAAAGACATGGAAATGTTTTTTTTAACCCAATTCATCAATTAATCGAAAAAATAATCGACCGATTAATCGATTATTAAGATGATCGTTAGTTGCAGCCCTAGTCTCTAGTCAGCTATAATAGTGTCATGTCCACTTGGCACATGCGTGCCCGGATCTGCCTTCTTAATCCCAGCACTTTTTGCCCGCCGTTGCAGCCCTCTATTGCCCGCCACAGAACTGCATGCTTCCTAATAGTTAGAATTAGTGATAGATTACTGCCGGTTAATGCCTTTATTAAAATAATGTGGCATCGGCTAATATTCTAATAATTCAGAAATATTGGGGAAAATGCAGAGACACTTTGTTTCCTGCATTAGAACTTGGAGCTCATAAATTGGGACTACTGAGCGACTAAAAACAAAGAGATGCTGGAATTCAGTGAGGGTGGGACTATTTATGAGAAGATGAAAACTTTGTTTCTAGCATTACAAATTATTTGCTTTAACTGGAACTGGGATTAAAAACAAAAAGATGGCAATACCATGTCTAGTCTAGTCTAACATTGTTTTTTTTCTTTTGCAAGTATTTACACAACACTTTTTTGTTTCATGTTGTAGTTAAGAGCAATACAACTTTTTTTTATTTATTTATAAAAAATACAGAGTGCAAACACAGACATTTATAGCTTTAATATGTTCATTTCAGCAATTTGGTGCCTCATTTGTTGTTGTTAGTTTTATCATTTGTAAAAAAAAAAAACTGCATTATATATCAGCCATCAGTCACCCTAATAATCGGCATCAGCACTGGCCATTAAAAAACCCATATCGATCGATCACTAGTTAGCACTAACAAAACTAGCTGACTAGCAAAGTTGCCACCAATGGCAAAATTTGAAAGACTTAGTCTGGCTCCCTTGGTGTACAGAGCCGAAGTGTGGGCTAATTCTGGCTTCCACAATATGGAAAGCGATACAAAGATTGACAAGAGCCATGCCATTTCCAAACGTGTTATGCCAAAATCAAACATTTCAAGAACACAACAAATCTGAGAGCACACATAGTAAGACACCATTCTGATGCAGAGCTAGCAAAACAGCAAATGGCTAACAGTAAATGAGTGGATCCCTTTCAGCTCACACCGACTCGTGCAACCAAAATAACTCAGTCAATACTTTATTTCATTTGCAAAGATATGCACCCTCTCAGTGTACAGAATGAAGGTTTATAATATTGTGAATACAATGGAGCCTCGTTACACCATACCCTCCAGACAACACATCACTGACATCATCATGTACAGTGGGGCAAAAAAGTATTTAGTCAGCCACCGATTGTGTAAGTTCTCCTACTTAGAAAGATGAGAGAGGTCTGTAATTTTCATCATTGGTACACTTCAACTATGAGAGACAAAATGAGAAAAAAGAAATCCAGGTAATCACATTGTAGGATTTTTAAAGAATTTAATTGCAAATTATGGTGGAAAATAAGTATTTGGTCAATAACAAAAGTTCAACTCAATACTTTGTAACACAACCTTTGTTGGAGATGACAGAGGTCAAACGGTTCCTGTAAGTCTTCACCAGGTTTGCACACACTGTAGCTGGTATTTTTGGCCCAATCCTCCATGCAGATCTCCTCTAGAGCAGTGATGTTTTGGGGCTGTTGCTGGGCAACACAGACTTTCAACAAATCCTCCACAAATTTTCTATGGGATTGAGGTCTGGAGACTGGCTAGGCCACTCCAGAACCTTGAAATGCTTTTTACGGAGCCACTCCTTCGTTGTCCAAGCGGTGTGTTTGGGATCATTGTCATGCTGGAAGACCCAGCCACGTTCCATCTTCACTGTTCTCACTGATGGAAGGAGGTTTTGGCTTAGAATCTCACGATACATGGTCCTGTTCATTCTTCCCTTAACACGGATCAGTCGTCCTGTCCCCATGCATGACAGCCACACAGGATAGAACATCACAGTTTTATCACAGGAGGCCGTTACTTAATGGTGAATGGAAGCAAAGGATCCGACTACTGTAACAGACAATACATCCAATAGTAATGTTGTGGCTGGACTTGCAGACATGACTCACTTATGTTTTACACACATCTTGCCTTGCAGAGAGCATCTGAAATTGCCAGCAGCGGATAGACTACTCAGCAAGATCAGTGTTACAACCTTTTTGAAACATACCACTAGGGCTGTGCAATATGTATTGTACACCAGTGTTAATTTCCCATATGGTATGCATTTTCCATATACCTCCATACCGGTCCATAGCAGAAACACAACTCTAACAAAGAGGCACCAAATTGTAGGATAATTTTCGCCTTTACAAGCACTGTTGAGTTCTGAGTAGAACTACAACGCCGAACAGCATGTTGGGTAAAACTCGCCACTAACTAACCAGGTAGCATAACATACACCACAGCCTAGAAACAGCTGGGAAAGGCTCCATCAGATTAAAGAACAGAACACAGAACCGGATTATAAAGCAAAGTTAGATCGGAGATGCAAAACCACACATGTGCTTTTACTAACAGTACTTTTACTACTTTTACTTTGAATTCAGTTCAAGTGTGTAAAGTTTCAGCCACTTGAGGGTTTGTTTGCTGAGGAGAAGGAAGCGTTATAGGTTTCGGCTGTGTTACTTAGACTAGCTAGACAGTCTACCTCAATAACGCTTTGCTGATTAGGCATTACTATGGACACTAATGAAGGAGCTAGTGATCCATTTTGAACACAACCATGTCTTTGGCTTTGGAAGACTTCGATTACATACATGGCAAAAATAAGCCCTGAAGAAACAACAATTTGAAGATAAGAAGATAATTTAATAAGACGTTTAAAACAACATCACCCAGCTGAATATGCAGAGTTTGAGAAAGCAAACAAAGTAAAACAGGCTAAAGGTACAGTAATTATATATTGTAACAAGCTTGTATATAGGTTTGTAGCTTACTCTATTGTCGTCGGGAGTACATAGAATATATACTAGGGTTTATTCAAGGTGTTCTGGTTTCCTTCCCCGGTCTGAAGGCAAATGTTAGATTAAACTGATTAAACCAAATAAACAAACAAACAAATATACTACAATATCTTAATTGTTGTTTTAACAATGTGTGAGCCGACATTATTGACTATGTCACTCACTTTCAGCTTCAGCTACACCCAAGCTGTTCTTCCATCACCAGTTCCAGCCCTCACACCATTACTCAGACCACATCAGAGGGCAGTAACTCTTTCCCTCCTCTGGTTGACTGAGCATGGCATGCCACTAAAACTTTCCTGCTCAGATCTAAGAACAGCTACCCCTCCCACCACCCCCCGCACACATATACACAGACTGAAGGAATAAAGTGATTCACAGCAAATTTTTACTGGTAAAAATGAACATAAATGATAGCTTTTTTCATTTTCCGTTGAGTTTATTTTAGCTAAAATACATTTAGCTAAAAATCAAACAATATCTCTAAGTAATTTTATATACAGCTTTTTCCAGTGACTAAGTTAATTTGATTTAATTTAACATGTGGAAAATGTATGTTGACAAACTCCGAGCACCTCAAAGAAGACAAAACCTTGTGCACCTCCTGTGATGTTTTGGTGCCACCTGAAGGTGGCATGGACCCCAGCTTGGGAACCATAGATCTAAGCAGTCCATGGGTCCCTTTTAAGTCTTAGTCCTCCCCAGGTTTCTTCCTTATAACATTTTTCCCTGCCACTTTCTCCCTAGGCTTGCTTAGTTTGGGATTGGCTTATATAATAAAAGATAATATACAATGCAAAGGTCCTTTTAGACAATGCTCCACTGTAAACACACTATAGAAATAAATCTGATGTGACTTGACTTGACACTTCACAAAAACAGTTAAAAACATGCCTTAAGAGTTCATGTGTTCACTGCATCATGTAGCCAGGTAGGACAGACTACTGCGCATACACACTGGGCGCATGCAGCGTGCTAGTATAGACTACATGTTTACTGCACCATAAATCACACTAGCGTTGTACCTAAAACACATGAGTCAAGTTAAAAATGAGTGAACAATCTGCGCCAGGTGACAAAATACAGACACCACCAGCGTCACAGGCTATATCATTAGATTTAATTACTAGACTTGGCTCATCCTCACTCACATGAAGGTAGTTTGGCATTGAACAGACGAAAGGATGTTGCTCAAAAGAGGACCATGCAAACTATGCTGGAAATCAGCTTGGTGTTAAAGACAGCTGGACAACTCACTGATTCCCCCATCTGCTAACTAAACAGAATACGCAGAATACGAAGAATACAGAATACAAAGATTATGACAAAGTCTGGGAGTCAGCTGGCCACAACATGCTTAAACCAGCCAAGAAACCAGCATAAAAACTTTTGCGGAATAATTCTCCAAAAAAAAAAAAAAAGCCTTACAACAAGAAAAGCAACAGATGGCAAGGCATATATATATGGTTTGTAAAAACACAAATATATATAAAAAAGCCATGGATTTACACATTTCAACCAAATCACTACAATACCATAATCTATCCTGGACACAGATGTTGTACATCCTGAAATATTTAATGATTTCTGTAATTCCACTGTACTGTTTTTTTTACTGATTCTTTTGGGTAAATTAAGTCACACTGTTGATGCAGAAGCAACAAAAGGCCTGCATGTGTCACTGGAAATCCCGTTCTGATTGAACTCTGACAGTCTCCAAGTGATGTAAGATCCTCAGCTTTGCGCATTGAACACAGGGAATTCTTTTACAAAACACTCCAGATGAGCAGTGAAACCAAGTCTTGACATATTGTGCTTCATATCCTAATTATCCTACAGACCTTCACTGTATGAAGACTTAGTAACAAATGTCAAGGTATAAAAACAATCTTTGCTTCCATTGATCTGCCTGACTCATCCAGCAGGGAAATTACTTCAGGTGATTCATCAAAATCGCTTTAAACAAGAACTTGCCATGTGTAATTAAGCATCACAAGTTTCTCTCTCTGTTGACAGGCAGTGTTTTTACACTTGTATGGCGATGTTGCTATTTGTGGTCAAACATCGTGCCGACTCAATAATTCATGGCTGCCTTGCTGTACCCAAAACTCCTTAGAGAAGCCTAGTGACTACTCTTGTAGCACAGAATAAAAAGATGGGGGAAGATAAAGAAGAGGGCCAAGGTATCCTCCATCTTGCCTAATAGCAGTTTAGATTGTTTGAGGTCAAACATCCAGACTAGGAGTTGCAATTCTTAATTTTACAGCCTGAATTCCCGAATATGGGGTCAGCATTCCACCTATGTAGTGAAGTAGAAGTGGAAGACAGTAACTCCTTATACTAAAAACCAACCAGATCAGATAGAAATCCATCAGGTCACAGCCATTCATACATAATGATAAGATACTTTCTCCCTCCATACACAGTTGTGACCAAAATTCCAAGACCAATACTGAAAAAACTTTTATTTTGCATCTTTCCTGAACTTAATTCAGTGTTTTGCATTACAAATCGTACATTCAACATAATTTGAGTGAAAAGTTTGCTGAAAGAGTAGTTTCTATTTTTATTAGACTGTCCAATGACCCTGTTCAGGAATAAGCAGATAAGAAAATACTAATGAAGTAATGAAGTAACAAATAACAAAGTAACAAAACATTATTAGAAAATCTGGACACTCTACTTATGATCCAAGAAGGAAAGCTTGGGACTGTGGTAGCCTAGTGGTTAAAGTCCTAGTCCATGGACCAGAAGGTCAAGGGTTCAAATCCCCCCTCTGCCAAGCTGCCACAGTTGGGTCCTTGAGCAAGATCTATTATTGTATTTTGTTCCATATCTTCATATTCTCTATTTTATTAAACTCTACAACATTGTGTTCTGTCTGAAAGGCCAGACAGGGGGGTCATCCCTCAGAGGTGGAACAGCAAGTCCTACCCCCCACCAGACTGGTGCCGCATTCAGGGTGCATGCTCATCTGCAGCTTATAAATACTGGGGAATAGAACAGACCACCCCACAACCCTGACCAGGATAAACTTGTTTAAAATGTGGGAAAAATATAAATATTTAATAAACCCCTGTCATTACTCAATACATTTGAGTAGGGAAAAACAATCAAAATAGGCTATAGAATATTTGATATTATAGAATGTTATAGAAGTGTTTTCAAATAGGGATGGGCAATATGACGATATTTTATTAAACTGATCAAATATATTTATTATTATAATATATTTACTATATATTTTATGTTATCATGATAGGCAATATGGTATTGTAAGTATATCAAGGATATCGTCAGTGACTAAAGAACACTGAAAAACTGCATGTTTCATTATAAGGAGTATAAACAGTCCTGTTTAAATGGATGAAGTGCAGCACATTTTAATATCAATCACTTTACGAAGTATAGAATAGTATTTGAATAGTGATGCATTTTGACTGCGATCTATGAAAATGTCTTTAAATATTGTAATATAATATTTTTACCATATTGCCCACCCCACCTTTTGCCCTAATGACCTGTGTAAAATCTGAAAGTTGAAAGCCCCGGGCTAAAGGGAACCATCAGACTGTACTGGAACACCACCTTAAGAGCAGGTGCTCAACGACACTTACCCTTCCCAGTGGAGTACACTCAATCATCACTTTATTATTAACACCTGTACGCCTGCTCATTCATGCAACTACCTAATCATCCATTCATGTGGCAACAGTGCATGGCATAAAATAATGCAGATTTGAGCCAGAAGCTTTAATTAATGCACAAGAGTCTCTAGAGTTTACTCAGAATAGTGCAATAAAAGAAAAAACATCCACTGAGCAGCAGTTCTGTGGACAGAAATGCCTTGTTGATGAGAGAGGTCAACAGAGAACGGCAAGACTGGTTCATGCTGACAGAAAAGATAAAAGCATCTCAAATAACCACTCTGTACAATTGCTGTTAGCAGAAAAGCACCTCAGAATGCACAGCAGATTGAACCTTGAGTCAGAGGGGCTACAACAGCCCATATATACAGGCAAAAAGTGTTTAGTCAGCCACTGATTGTGCAAGTTCTCCTATTTAGATAGATGAGAGAGGTCTGTAATTGTCATCATAGGTACACTTCAACTATGAGAGACAAAATGAGGAAAAAAATCCAGGAAATCACACTGTAGGATTTTTAAAGAATTTAATTATAAATCATGGTGGAAAATAAGTATTTGGTCACCCACAAACAAGAAAGATTTCTGGCTCTCACAGACCTGTAACTTCTTCTTTAAGAAGCTCTTCTGTCCTCCACTCATTACCTGTATTAATGGCACCTGTTTGACCTCTTTATCTGTATAAAAGACCTTTGACCTCTTTAATTTCCAACAAAGGTTATGTTACAAAGTATTGAGTTGAACCATATTTATTGACCAAATACTTATTTTCCACCATAAGTTACAATAAAATTCTTTAAAAATCCTAAAATGTGATTTCCTGGATTTTTTTCTCATTTTGTCTCTCATAGTTGAAGTATTCACAACGCAACACAACACCCTGTTCATTCATACTGTATATGTCCCTATGATAGGATAAAGATGTATACTTTACAAAGAATTGCACCTGCCATTTCATAAATGAATAGATCATAATGAAACAAACAACTGAACAATCAATTCTCTTTGCCCACCCTATCCCACAGCTTTCCTGATGTGCTGCTACTGCTGCTCCATATTTCCCAGTAGACGAGTCTAACTATGGAAAGCAATTTGAGCTGTAAAGTTATACACATGGGCAGCAAGCAACAATCACTCTGTACATTTACTCTCACCATTTTTATTCACACTCTTCTTTGTTAACCATGTTGGTCAAAGCATATATTTAAAGTCCTATATGCTGTTCTCATCTGTTTTTAGCTTAACTGAATAGCTAACCTATAAACCCCTACACAGGCCTAAAGTAATACATCTTTTGTGTAAATGTGTGAAATATTTAAATTAGAAGTACACACTCACCGATCACTTTATTAAGTACTCCTCCTTGTTCTACATTCACTGTCAATTTTATTAGCTCCACTAACCATATAGAAGCACTTTGTATTTCTACAATAATAGACTGTAGTCCATCTGTTTCACTATGTACTTTGTTGGTTCCCTTTATTCTGTTCTCTAAAAGGTTAGGATGCTGTTGGCTGAACAGCATGCTGATGGCTGAACCATTTTGGTTAATGTACTATTTTCAGTCCAGCAGTGATACTGAAGTGTTTAAAAACTCCAGCAGCACTGCTGTGTCTAATCCACCCATACCAGCCCAACACACTAACACAGCACCACCACATCAGTGTTACTGCAGTGCTGAGAATGATCCACCACCCAAACAGGACCTGGTCTGTGGTTGTCCTGTCGGTGTCCTGACCATTAGAGAGCAAATATGTAGAGAAACAGATGACCCATGTATCTTGATGTGTATCGTATCGTGATGTCCTTTCCAATATCCCTAATTTCAGGCCACAGCACTATCTGCTAAATGGACAAATATCCTTTTAGCAGAAGAAATGTGCTCATACATTTGATATTTGTCATAAATTCCCCCAAAGGCACAGTTTCACTGTTTACATTCAGTATGTCCTTTTACATACAAACCACGACATTGTTTATTATGTTTAAAGATACCCCATTTTAAGTTATTACAAATTATAAGAGTCCTTTCATATACCTCATATGCATGAGATACTGCACAGGAGCATAAACTGGAGGGAAAATCAAAGTTTTACTTAACTTTATGCATGACTTTTGATATGATATTTTGCTCTTCCACATCGAAGAGCCTTGAGTAGCCTTGTTGTTCTAGAGCTCTGAGCCAATCGTCTAGCCATTAACGATTTGTTAATTTGTAGTTCCACTCTGCCATAAAGCCCAGATTGGTGGAGTGCTGCAGTGATGGTTGACATTCTGGAAGTTTCTCTCATCCGCACACAGGATCTTTGGAGCTCAGCCAGAGTGACCATTGGGTTCTTGATCACATCTCATCTTACCAAGGCTTTTCTCCCCTGATTACTTAGTTTGGTGGGGCGGCCAGCTCTGGAAAGAGTCCTGGTTGTTCCAGACGTCTTCCATTTAAGAATTATGAAGGCCACTGTGCTCTTGGGAATTTTTGTAGCCTTCTCCAGATCTGTGCCTCCACACACTCCTGTCTCTGGTTTTTGCTCTGATATGCATTGTTAGCTGTGAAACCTAACAAAAACAAACAAACAAAACAGCCAAACAAAAGACGTGTGTCTTTCCAAACTGTGTCCAGTCAACTGGATTTACCACAGGTAAATCAAGGTGTAGAAACATCTCAAATATGATCAAGAGAAATATGAGGCCCCCAGAGCTAAACTTTAAGCATCATATTAAAGGGTCTGAATACTTATGTCCATGCAAAATTGTACTTTTGTCTTTTTAATAAATTTGCTACCATTTCTAAAATTCTGTTTTCACTTTCTCATTATTATGGCGTATCGAGTGCAGATTGATGGGGGAAAACTTGACATTTTTTTTTTAGCACAAGGCCAAAATTCAAAATCTGAAAACAGTGCAAGGGTCTGAAGACTTTCCGAATGCACTGTCGGTGTAGGATTAATTAGCTACGGTAAAATTGTGTCACTGGAGGGAGGAAAAACATATTATATTGTTTTGCCACCTATGCCACTACACAGTTAAGGTCATTACGACATACTTTGGCAACTGGAGTAAACAGACATGTATGTATAACTGTGTGTGTGTGTGTGTGTGTGTGTGTGTGTGTTTGAGTCAATGTGTGGATGTCAGCTGTACTGTAGGTGTGGTGCATAGGCAGTTCCTCTGATCTTCCCACAACCTCCCACCCAGTGTAGTATGACTCACTGTCTCTCAGTGCAAGCGCAAAGATGCTCACAGCATACACAAAGCACATGAACACAAACCATTAACCATGAAACAGAAGGCCTTTCATGATTTTTGTCATGTTTGTTCCATGTGTTGTCAAAACCAGACGTTACTAACTTGAAGTGGGGCAAGGTCTAACTGACATTTCCATCTTGAGAAATAATAATGAGAAAAGCTGCAGTTGATGAAACACAAAACTCTACCAGAATGTATGTATTATTAGCCACCACTGCCTGGATTACATAATAGCTGTATGAATAAAATACTGAAACACTGTCGCAGGCACATAGAAAGCCATTTATGACACATACACACTCAGACAGTCATGTATGATACATGCTGTACCTTGCATAAGTATTCACTCTCCATGAACGCTGCCACATTTTCTATTGTTAAAACCTGTAATTGAAATTAACTTGGAATTAGACTGTATTTCAAGAATCTACACAAAGTCCAAAGTCCATTATACTGAAGTGTGAGAAAAGATTTGTGACTATACACTCTCCAAAATTATTCATTCATAAAAAACATAAGTTTTCACCCCATTGCTGTGAAAATAGTACAACTCCAAATTAGAAAATTTGTGACAGCATGGAAAATGCAAACACAGTGTTTCTGACATCTGATTTGTCTTTCATTTCATTGCAGACAGTATGAACCCAAACCGTTTTATCTGGTCAGCTTCATTTAATTTTGTTAATATACATCCATTCCTGCATTTCAGGTCTGCAACACATTCCAAAATAAGTTGGGACAGAAAGCATTTAACACTTTGTAATGTTGTAATCCATTGCACAACAATTAAATTTTTTTTTGCCACCAATGGGTACCAAGCAATGAAGAGTTTCAGTTGTTATTTCTTTCCCTTTCTGCAAACACATCTTAAGGTGTGCAATAGTATGGGGTCAAAGTTCTCCATTCATTCTCTATTGGGGACAGGTCAGAACTGCAAGCAGGCCAGTCCAGTACCTGTACCCTCTTCTTCTTGACGTTCCTGGAAAGATGTCATCTTGATGGCAGCCTATGTTGTTCTAAAATCTCAATGTACTGTTCTGCATTAATTCTGCCATCACAGAAGTGTAAATTACCTTTACCAAGAGCACTGATACATCCCCACACCATGACCCCATATTATCAGCATGGACCTCTTTGCTGATAATAATATGGAATAATATGGAATATGGAGCACACGGTGTCAATTTCTTCCAAAGAAGATCTGGAATACTGGTTTGTCTGACCACAATACACTGTGTGATGGTCCATCCCAGATGCCTCTGAGCCCAGAGAAATTGACGTCACTTCTGGACATGGTTGACATAAGGCTTCAGTAACATTTTAAGTGGCATTTGTGAATGTAACTCTGTTTTGAAGGTTTGCCAAAGTAATCCCTTGCCCATGTGGTTGTATCAGCTGTTGATGAATGCCATTTCTTGATGCAGTGCAGTTTAAGGGATCGAAGTTAACCTTAGGCTTGTGCCCTTGCCCTTTACATAATGAAATTCCTCACTATACCATGAATCATTTAATGATATTAAGCACTGTCGAAAAAATAAATACAGGTAGTCCTCGGGTCCTCGGTACGATGTTTTGTGGTTACGACGCATCTCCCATTTACTGTATAAAGCCTTGTTTCGCACTTAACTGGTTTTGCGTCATAAACGTCACAACGCAAACTTTGTGTTTGGTGTGCACGGCGGAAGAATACACGGTTACGCGGCTCGTTTTTTGATAATTACTGTGTTAGGATACGTGTTAGGATAGGATAAGTGCTTACAGTATGTTATTTACGTACAGTATGTACGTATGTTCCAACTTACACCGAAAATCGGTTTACGACGCCACCTAGAAACGGATCTGCGTTGTAAGTCGAGGACTTACTGTACCGGTATGTAAATCCCATCCAATCTTTCTATGAGGTACATCATTTTTAAACATTTCAATAATTTTCTCACGTATTTGTTGATAAACTGGAGATCCTCTGCCCACCTTCGCTCTTGAAAGACTCAGCCTTTTGTGGATACCGCTGTTGTGCCAAATAATGATTATATTCACCTGTTGGCATCACAGGTGATTTATCTCATTATTAGCCATAAATGCTCCTTGTTACAACTTTTTTAAAAATAAGTTGCAGGCCTGAAATGCAGGAATGGATGTTGAAAAAATTAAATGAAGGTGACCAGTCAAATCCTGAAATATCTTGGGTTCGTACTGTCTGCAACGAGATAAAAGTCAAAATAAATGTAAGAAACAGTGTGTTTTTTATTTCCATGTTCCATATTGACTCAACTCTAATTTGGGGTTGTACATGTAGCTCTGGTGCAACCAACAGCCATGAGGAATCATACTTTAGATCTAATATTAACATTTGGTATCAATATAGATAACCTTGATGTTTTCCCGCAAAGTGATTCGATTTCAGATCACTATCTTTTAGTATTTGAGCTATCTCTAATAAATAAAATCCTTCTGCCTCGTTATCACACCAAGCGCACTATCACATCTGCTACTCCAGCTGCGTTTATTAAAAACCTACCAGACTTAAAATTTATACACCTACGGAGATAAATCATCTTGAGTGGTGTAAATGAGCAATTAGAATGTGTGCTTCGCTCAACCCTGGACACGACTGCCCCTGCTAGGGTCAAACGTATTAGGGAAAAAAGGCTAAGCACCATTGTATAATGACCAAAACAACCCCGTACCTTAAAGCAAAGAACACCCCCCCCCCGGCATTTAGAGCGGCAAGTGGAGAACATAGTAAAATTGGAGGTGTTTAAGATTGCTTGGAGGGACAGCAATGGCAGAGTACAAGCAATGCCCTCACTAAAGCTAAAGCTGCATACTTCTCTTCA
>JAJAGP010000238.1:252500-310000 GCA_025084515.1 Ancistrus triradiatus | reverse complement strand
ACACAATCTGTCTGACAGTGGATTGGAGGAGTCCAAACTCTTTAGAGATGGTTTGTGTACCCTTTTCCAGTCTGATGAGCATCAACATCAACAGCTATTTTTCTGAGGTCCTCAGAAATCTCCTTTGTTCGTGCCATGATACACTTCCACAAACGTGTTGTGAAGAGCAGACTTTGATAGATCCCTGTTCTTTAAATAAAACAGGGTGCCCACTCTCACCTGACTGTCATCCCATTGATTGAAAACACCTGACTCTAATTTCACCTTCAAATTAACTGCTAATCCTAGAGGTTCACATACTTTTGCCACTCACTAATATGTAATATTGGATCATTTTCCTCAATAAATAAATGATCAAGTATAATATTTTTGTCTCATTTGTTTAACTGGGTTCTCTTTATCTACTTTAGGACTTGTGTGTAAATCTGATGCAGTTTTAGGTCATATTTATGCAGAAATATAGAAAATTCTAAAGGGATCACAAACGTTCAAGCACCACTGTGTATAACTCCAAAACTCCAGCAACACTGCTGTGTATGATCCACTCATATCAAAGACAACAGGCCCAAATAGTACCTGATATGTTTTGGTACTATGGGGGTCCTGACCTTTAGAGAACATAGTAAAGGGGACTAAAAAAGTATGTAGAGAAACAGATGGACTGTAATTTACTCAAGGCTCAAATTACTAAAAACACTTAAATTAATCCTTCGATATCATCATTCTATATAATATAATCCTTCTACATTCTATAGGTCATAGTGAGGTATGTAAAAACTCACAGCTACAAATGCGTGCTTATTACCCTGGCTATGTTCTGCCAGCATATAAGACGGTTGTACACTGTATTCAGTGTACAGGGATACAAATGGAGGAAGGGTGGAATAACAACAAGAGTCAAAAGTCAATGTTTTCTTTCAGTACATCTTAATGCAGTTTAGACAACAACTTAATTAGAAATTGATACAAAGGAGAGAAAAGACTGCTGAGATTCTTGTAAGTACACTAAACCTCCAAAACTAGCCACTAGGTCAGATGACACTAAATAGATTTTAAAAGATTTATTGATGTTACAGAAACAGAGGAAAGATGGGAACAAAGAATCCAGATGTATAACATTCTATATTCAGCATTCTACATTGCTGCAGCTCAAAGGCTGAAAAAGTGAATTTGATGTTAGCAAGCAGGATTCTGACAGACCTTTCCCA
Source organism: Ancistrus triradiatus (assembly GCA_025084515.1). Taxonomy (NCBI): domain Eukaryota; kingdom Metazoa; phylum Chordata; class Actinopteri; order Siluriformes; family Loricariidae; genus Ancistrus; species Ancistrus triradiatus. Next base: position 308,792 of record JAJAGP010000238.1, on the reverse strand, counting down.
GATTTCATGTATACCTTAATGTATCTCCCATTGGTTGATGAAGGCTAAGGAACCATCTTTTCAGTAAGCACTTAAATGAACATTAAGCTTAAAAACCTTTAATAAAATAAAATCCATTTAGAAAATAAAATATAAGCCAATGGTTACAATAATCCTACTCACTTAAATCACTTCAATATTTGAGGAAACTCAATATAGTTGGCAAAATTATTCCACATAAAAAAATTTATGACAGAACAAATATTCACCCCATGACTGTAAAATAATACAAGTGGTTCTGGTTCAACCAGTTGCCGTCAGAAGCCAACTACTAAAGGCCTATTTGCACTGAATCTGCACTGGGACCGTCACACCAAGTGTGTCATGTTTTTTTTGTCTAAACACTTTGAAAACACCCTGTCCGCTTCCGTTTTCTTTATTGTCCCTTCTAATAATATATGTGTTTTCTTTTTCAAAACTTGACGTGCGCTTTATTTCATCCCTAAAAATCGGACTCGATGTGAAAAGTCCTTTAATTGCATGGAGTGCAATTAAAGTGTCATATGATCTCAACATGTATACACCTTGTTCTGAAACATACCAGAGTTTGAAGTCATGAAGACCAAGTCATGAGGTCATGAACAGAAGTCCAGGACAAAATTATAATAAAGTATGGATCAAGTTGTAAAATAACTTTGAACATTCCACTTTGAAGAGCATCACTAAATCCATCCTTGAGATAAAACCACCCTTCAAAAGTCAGTGACCAATACCTCCAGCTGATATGGGAAAAGCTTGATATAGGACGAATATTTCCCAGACAACCACAAAAGTTTGACAAAAAGCATGCTGCATGCTAGATAGGCACCGATCGATCGGCCAGTGACCGGATTCAGCCAGTTTTCAGCATGATAGGCCGTGATTGGTGATTGGGCGATCAGTCTCTTGTAACTGATTCTGTGCTGGTCACATTTATCACTGCGCAGCACATGATGGCAACAGTGGAACAAAAACAGCCACACATAAAGAGCACAGTGCTTTTACTAACTTTAATTCAGAATTCAGTTCATGTGTGAACGAAGCTTTCATCACAGCTCAGCCACCGGTTTGTTTATGAGACCGCTGCTAGCGTATGTTCATGATGTTGACATTACATTTACATTTACAGCATTTAGCAGACGCCCTTATCCAGAGTGACTTACAATTGGTACAGTCTTACAGTCCAAGCAATTGTGGGTTAAGGGCCTTGCTCAAGGACCCAACAGTGGCAGGTTTGCAGAGGTGGGATTTGAACCCTGGACCTTCTGGTCCATAGTCTAGTACCTTACCCGCTAGGCTACCACAGACTTTGGGTAGGGGTAGGGATCTATTTCGGACATACTGATGTTTTCAGCGTAGAAGCACTTTAGAGTGTGCTGTTGGCAATGGTAAAATAAGCCATGCAGGAACATCTCAGAAAACGTTCAGAACAACGAATTTCATAAGACATTTAAAACAGCATCACCCCGCTGAATATGGGGAATTTGACAAAACTGTTGTTGAAAAACACAGCGTATGGCGCAAACCAACCTCATCACCCTGAGAACACAATCCCCACAGTAAAGCACTGGGGTGACAGCTTCATGCCGTGGGGAGGTTTTTCATCTGCAGGGCCTGGGAGACTGATCAGAGTTGAAAGCAGGAAGGATTGATTGAGCCAAATACAGGGCAAAACAACCCTGGTTCAGTCTGCAAGAGACCCAGGATTCACCTTCCAGCAAGACAACACCCATTTGTATAATGCCAGAGCAACACAAAAATGGTTAAAAATCAAGAACCCCAGTGTTGTAGAGTGGAAAAGTCAAAGACCAGATTGCTGTTCACCAAGTGTCTTTAGCCAATCTGACAGAGCTTGAGCAATATTGTCAGGAAGAATTGACAAAAAATCCAAATATGCAAATCTGATCAAAACAAATCCTGCAGCTGTAATAGCAGCCATAGATGGTGCTGTCAAGTATTGACTGGGTCAGCTGCAGTTCACGAGGGGTGCATACAATGCAATGCACTCTAGTTTATGTATCAGGCTTTCCAAAAAACTCTTTGACCACATACCTAAGCATGAATAGCCTACAAAATATATGAATGGAACTGTATGGATATTGGGCAGCACGGTGCCTCAGTGGGTAGCACTGTCACCTCACAGCAAGAAGGTCCGGAGTTTGATCCCAGGTGGAGCGGAATGGGTCCTTTCTGTGTGGAGTCTGCATGGGTTTACTCCTGGTGCTTAAGTTTCCTCCCACAGTCCAAAAACATGCTTTAGGTTAATTGTTTATGCTGCAAGCTCCCCATAAGTGGCTCTAGTGTGTGAGTGTTTGTATGTGCATGTAAGCATGTGTGCCATATGATGAATTGGTACAAGTAAAGAGCAAGAATTATAGGGGGGACATTTTACCCCCTCCAAAGATTGAAGGACAACCCTACCAGACTAATCCTATGGCTGGAGGGCATTGAGTTCCATGTGGCTGATCAATGATAAAGCTAATTATCATAGTAAAAGTGATCACCTTAGAGTACAGTAAAGTATACTGACATAAATGCACTGCCTAAGAAGCTGAATCAATATTGTGTGTTGCAGCTGATGGCCACTTAAGTCTTCTGTGTGTACAAGGGCCTGAAATACTCTTCCATGCTATTTACTTTGATGGAGCCCACTCTTGTTTCCTGGCCATGTGATCAGTGGAAAGAAGGTGAAACAAGGGGTAAGTGGAGGAAACGGGACATGGGGAGTGTGAGAGAGCGTCAGAAAGAGAGAGAGAGGGAGAGAGAGAGAGGTGAAGAGGTGAGAGGGTTATAAGGGAAACGGAGCAAAACATGGCTCTTGTCTTCTGAATGTGACAAAAGCGTGAATATCACTTTCCGTCATCTATTAAGCTGAGAGAGTGCTGAGCGAGAAGGACGACACAGAACGCTAAGAGGGAGGGCGAAGACAGGGGTATGAAAGAGCTTTCTTTTTCTTGTGTTTTAATCACAGGTGAACAAAAGTTATCATTCATGCAGATGAATAGCAATAGTGCAGGTCATTAAAGCACTCAGGGTTTTGCAGTTGTCTCTAAGGTCAAGCTTTGAAGCTCAATTATCACTCTCATCCTCCATATCACCCCCCACCACCACCACACTATATTTGCAAAGAAATCCCCCAACCTTTTTACAGTACCTAGTACTGTTATGTTTTATATTGCAACCAGAGCACTTTGGCAGACCCACATACACTCTCAGTAGTGTTTGATGTCCTTAACAAGTCTCCACTCTCATTGATACATTCACAGTGATCTAACTATCTCCTCCCCTCCTGCCCAGTGCAGAGATAATTACTGAGAATGTTTTATTCATCCCCTAGCTGTGGTGCCCACAGCACTCCCTCGGTTCAGATCTCCCATTTTGACACTCTAAGCTTCAGAAACCAAAGGATTCATGTTTTTATGCATAGACCTAGTCATATTTCAACTGTTCATAATGACAAAATGCAACATGCACAGTATTCATATGGTGGAATACTGTCTCCCTAATTAGAAGGCAGAATACCCATAGTCTTCCAACCGATTCCTTACTTTCAGCTAACGCTAAGTCAAATCAAGTAAGATGTATTTACAGTGGTACCTCGGTCCTCGACCACCTCAGAATTCATTGATTTTGTATCTTGACTCATTTGGACTAGAAAAATTTGTCTTGGTTCTTGTTGTTTGCTTGGTATTCTGCACAACTTGTATGAGTCTTGCTTCAACTTGTATGAGTCGCTTCAGCTGAAACTGATTCAGTAAACAGTGATTCAGTGATTCAGTTCACAATGGCCCTTGCTCAGTGCAGATCCCCACTGTGTTTATCTTGTTTTCCTTTATTTTTACATCTACAGTACTGTAAAAAAAATGAAAGGAAAACAGATACTAAATCCTCCAGAACACAGGCTGCAGTGAGCTTGGCAGCTATGCTAACACCCTGAGTTCAGCAATAGAATAAGTGTTTTGCTTTTGTTTTTCACTGTCAATCCATTACTCACTAAATTACATGAGATTTTTCCACACTTTATTATAAAATAAACTTTGTGTTAATGATTTTGGCCAACTGCAGGTTAATGTGAGTGTTAAAGTAAGTGTTAATGTGTAATAGGCTCCGCTATGATACAGTATAGACTATATTAAACGCATCAGTTCATGATACATTTAACTTATGATGGATTTGTCTGAACATATCTCCACCGTAAATCAGGGAGCACCTGTACAATACAACTCCATTAATGCATACAGTGGAGCTTGAAAGTTTGTGAACCCTTTAGAATTTTCTATATTTCTGCATAAATATGACCTAAAACATCATCAGATTTTCACACAAGTCCTAAAAGTAGATACAGAGAACCCAGTTAAACAAATGAGACAAAATATTATACTTGGTCATTTATTTATTTAGGAAAATGATCCAGTATTACGTATTAGTGAATGGCAAAAGTATGTGAACCTTTGCTTTCAATATCTGGTGTGACCCCTCCTGTGCAGCAATAACTGTAACTAAACGTTTCCTGTAGCTGTTGATCAGTCCTGCACACCGGCTTGGAGGAATTTTATCCCATTCCTCCGTACAGAACAGCTTCAGCTCTGGGATGTTGGTGGGTTTCCTCACATTAGCTGCTCGCTTCAGGTCCTTCCACAACATTTAAGGTCAGGACTTTGACTTGGCCATTCCAAAACATTAACTTTATTCTTCTTTAATCATTCTTTGGTAGAATGGCTTGTGTGCTTAGAGTCGTTGTCTTGCTGCATGACCCACCTTCTCTTGAGATTCAGTTCATGGACAGATGTCCTGACATTTCCCAAAGCATGATACTACCACCACCATGTTTCACAGATGGCATAAAGTTTTTATGCTGGAATGCAGGGTTTTCCTTTCTCCAAACATAACGCTTTTCTTTTAAACCAAAAGGTTTTTGTAAAAAAAAAAAAGAATGTAACCTTTTCCAGCCTGATGAGCATCAAGAGCTCTTTTTCTGAGGTCCTCAGAAAACTTTTTTGTCGTGCCACAAGACACTTCCTCAAACATGTGTTGTAAAGAGCAGACTGATAGATATATATATTCTTTATAGTTACAGGTGCTCCCTGGATTACGAAGTTTCTGTTTACAAAATTTCGACTTTACAATGGCAATCCAATGATACCCATAAACGCACATTCAGCAGAAACCGCATTCTGAATTTTGAGTTTCGATTTTTCCACTGGTAAGTGGTATGCAGTATGGTATTCTCCGTCAGATGGAGGGAAGATTATGAAGATTTTGCCCAACTGTTCGTTAATGTAAGTGTTTTAAGCATGTTTAAGGTAGACCACGCCATGATAGCAATAGGTATACATATATAAAACTCTACAATTTAAGATACATTCACCTCACGATGGATTTGTCGGTTCGTATTCCCATTGTAAATCGGGGAGCACCTGTACTTAGTCAAAGGGAATAGCAAGAGCTTCTAAATTGATTTAAACATCATTACTGATTTTAAAAGTAAACTACACATGTTGCACTTGGGTGGCTTAGTGGTATAAGATGCTTGCTGACCACTGCAGTCAGTTTGAGTGGTGCCTTCTGGCCGGGTCTGTCATCACATGCCTGAGAGAGGTGAAGCTGGATGGGGATCTTATCCCCTGACACTGCAAAACCTGCTTTCAGGGTACATTTGTCTGTGCCCTGTGACTAGACATATAGGCTCTGGAGCCCTCGCAACTATGATAAGGATAAGTTGGATAGGATAAGTTGACCATAAACCTGTAATAAAACCTCTATGTGACAGAGAGTAAACCACTTTGCAGAGGAGAGTAGAACCACAAAGTTACCCACTGACATCTAGTATTTTGAATATGCGTGCCTTTTTCCACTTCTTCAGTGTATTTTAAACAATAGGTCTTTAAAACAAACAACTACTTTACGTAATTGTACATTAAAATAATACAAATTAGCATAACACGGCTGATTTATTAGTTCCTATTCAGCCAATTTCCTCTTAATGCTCAGAAGGCCAATATAATTGAGAGGCAACAGATTTTCAAGATTCCGGCAAAGTTTTCATGACAACATTTTCCTTTCTCACCTTCTCAAACTACTATGCACCAAACTCAGTTTTATCTTAAACAGACTCCAATACCTGAACTACAATTAAATTATAAGTGTTTTTTAAGTGTATTTAAATTCTTTATAAGCTTACCTCACTGTGCCTAACACGAGTCTGTAGCAATCAGATGAGGCTAGAGCAAAGGATTAACAAAAAATAAAACATAAAAAAATTCATAAAAATTGAATACAAGAATGAAGTATTACAAAAAATGTATCATTAATATTTATTTAAAACATAGTAAAATACATCCAAATTTCAGAAGTTTGTGGTTGTCCAGCATGAATCATGCTTGTCTTATTAACTGATATTTAAATTGAGAAAAAATTTAAACAGCACCTAATAATCGGTATTGAATGTACAATGTGTTCGAAGAGTCTTCAGACTCTTTAATTTTTTTTACACTTTGTTATGTTGATGCCTTGTGCTAAAAATAATGAGAAAATTAAAACTTTGACTTTTTTTATAAATTTCTTAAAAAGGAAAAACTAAAATTTCGCATGGACATATGTAATCAGACACTTGAAATTTAGCTCTGGAGGACTCCCAGTTCTCGGTATCATCTTTAAGATGTTTCTACACCTTGATTGGGGTCCACCTGTGGTAAATTCAGTTTATTGGACATGATTTGGAAAGACACACACCTATCTAAATAAGGTCTCACAGCTAACAATGCATATCAGAGCAAAAACCAAGCCATGAGGAGGAATGAACTGCCTGTAGAGCTCAGAAACAGGATGATATGGAGGCACAGAACTGAGAAGGCTACAAAAATGTTTGCTGCACTGAAAGTTCCCAGAAGCACAGTCTGGAACAACCAGGACTCTTACTAGAGCTGGCCACCCCACCAAAATAAGTAATTGGGGGAGAAGGGCCTTGGTAAGAGAGTTGACCAAGAACCCAATGGTCACTCTGACTGAGCTCCAAAGATCCTGCGTACAGATGGGAAAAACTTCCAGAAGGTCATTCTCCAATCTTGACTGTATGGCAGTCCTTTGCAAAAAGCACCCAAAGACTCTCAGACTGTGAGAAACAAGATTCTCGAGTCTGATGAAAAGACTGAAGACTCTGAAATAAACCCCAGATTGGTGGAGTGCTGCAGTGATGGCTGATCATCTGAAAGTTTCTCCCATCAGAACACAGGATCTTCTACCCCGATTACTTAGTTTGGTGGGGCAGCCAGCTCTAGGAAGAATCCTGTTTGTTCCAAACTTCTTCCATTTACAAATTAGGAGGCCACTGTGCTCTTGGGAACATTTAGTGCAACAGAAGTCTCCACACAATCCTGCCTCTGAGCTCTACAGGCAGTTTTTTCCTCCTCGTGGCTTGGTCCTTTGCTCTGATATGAATTGTAAGCTGTGGGATCTTATATAGACAGGTGTGTGTCTTTCCAAATCATGCCCAAACACCTGAATTTACCAAAGGTGGACACAGGTCAAGGTGTAAAAACATCTCAAAGGTGATCAAGAGAAATGGGTCATAGCAAAGGGTCTGAATACTTATGTCCATGCAAAACTTTAGTTTTTCCTTTTTAATAAATTCTGTTTTCACATTCTCGTTATGAGGTATTGAATGCAGAATGATGGGGGAAAACATGACATTTTCCTGAGCTACAACTCAGGAATGCCAACTTGGAAATATTCCACTTCTAATACTGTAGCAGCAGAGTGGCCACACAAGCTCAGCAATCCCTACAGTAATGTAATATGTCAAAATGCAATAATATCAGGAACAATGATAATGACATGACACACTAATCATGATAGTACAATTGAATCAACACAGAATTTTCCAACGCAACACAAATCCTCAGTGTTCCCTGTCTACTGAGTGCAAAATCCACTTCCATAGTCCACTGTTCTCACAGCAGGACAAGCCAAATCCAGAAAGCAACTTCAAATAAATAGATGTCAGTTTGTCACCATGCATAAAATTGCTAGATTCATTGTTAAATATTCAGCCACTGCAACCAGCCTTCATTCAGTCTACAAAGAATGGCAGATGAAGATGGCAAATAATCTAAGAGGATGGTATAAATGATTGTGTAGTTCATGCTACAACAGGAAATCCATCTCCAGCAAATGCATCTTATATTACTGGAAATATAAGATGCTGTTCACTCAAAGGAATTTTTTTAGTCTTGAATTGGTCCATACAAAAACAAGAACAATTAAGTGTATAAGAAAGTTTATGACTGAGAAGCTCCAAGAAAGAATATAACTGCATACAATCAGCAACATCAGATATTCTGCTTGATGAGTAACAGGTAAATGACAAAACAAAGAAATATTCATATGTAAATATATAATAAATATCGGTCATAATATCACTAAAATTCTTATATCAGACCATAACTGAAAAAAATCCATACATCGACTTATAATATATCGGCCGCCGATATATTGTGTATCACTAGTATTAGCATAGAGTTTCTCTCCCCTTCACTGCTACGATAGCCTTCACTCTTATAATAATGTTACCAAATCGAATGTGGAACATCACTTTGAGATCAGACCCTGACATTTTACAACAAGTCCTGACTCACAGTTGTCATTCCAATTACTCTCAGTGGTGTTTGGTGATGTTAAGGTCAAGGCTCAGTGCAAATCTGGCAAGTTCTCCATCAAAGTGGCCAAACCATTCCTTTATGGACTATGTTTTAGGAGGTCAGGACAGAAAAGTGGAAAGATTAAAATGCTATGTTGACAGCCACTGAGATCTTCATTATAACCCATTCTGTTGCCATTGTGTTTCTGTTGAGATTCTATGCTGAAATAACAAAAAGCAATAATTTGAAGTGGTGTCCACAAACTTTTGTCCATATAGAGTATGTACAAAAAGCTTTATTTGATTGTCTACAGTAGACTAAGCATGTGTAGATATTAATGCAAACTTACAGCTGCAAATGCAGACAACATACAGTGGGGCAAAAAAGTATTTAGTCAGCCCCTGATTGTGCAAGTTCTCCTACTTTTAAATTTAATTGTAAATTATGGTGGAAAATAAGTATTTGGTCAATGACAAAAGTTCACCTCAATACTTAACATAACCTTTGTTGGCAATGACAGAAGTCAATAGTTTCCTGTAAGTCTTCACCAGGTTTGCACACACTGTAGCTGGTATTCTGGCCCATTCCTCCATGCAGATCTCCTCTAGAGCAGTGATGTTTTGGGGCTGTTGCTGGGCAACACGGACTTTCAACTCCCTGCCCCAAATTTTCTATGGGGTTGAGGTCTGGAGACTGGCTAGGCCACTCCAGGAACTTGAAATGCTTTTTACGGAGCCACTCCTTCGTTGCCCGAGCGGTGTGTTTGGGATCACTGTCATGCTGGAAGACCCAGCCATGTTCCATCTTCAATGCTCTCACTGATGGAAGGAGGTTTTGGCTTAAAATGTCACGATACATGGTCCCGTTCATTCTTCCCTTAACACAGATCAGTCATCCTGCCCCCTTTGCAGAAAAACAGCCCCAAAGCATGATGTTTTCCACCCCCATGCTTCACAGTAGGTATGGTGTTCTTGGGATGCAACTCAGCATTCTTCTTCCTCCAAACACAACAAGTTGAATTTTTACCAAAAAAGTTCTATTTTGGTTTCATCTGACCACATGATATTCTTCCAATCCTCTTCTGGATCATCCATATGCTCTCTGGCAAACTTCAGACGGGCCTGGACATGTACTGGCTTAAGCAGGGGGACCACGCCTGGCACTGCAGGATCTGAGTCCCTCTCGGCATAGTGTGTTACTGATGGTAGCCTTTTGTTACTTTGGTCCCAGCTCTCTGCAGGTCATTCATCAGGTCCCTCCGTGTAGTTCTGGGATTTTTGCTCACCGTTTTCATGATCATTGTGACCCCACGGGATGAGATCTTGCGTGGAGCCCCAGATCGAGGGAGATTATCAATGGTCTTGTATGTCTTCCATTTTCTTACAATTGCTCCCACAGTTGATTTATTCACACCAAGCTGCTTGCCTATAGTAGATTCTCTCTTCCAGCCTGGTGCAGGTCTACAATTTTCTTCCTGGTGTCTTTTGACAGTTATTTGGTCTTGGCCATAGTTGAGTTTGGAGTCTGACTGTTTGAGACAGGAACAACCACACCAAGACAGGGCACCAATCCATAGAAACACATACTCATACAAACACTCACACACTAAGGCTACTTCAGCGTAATCAGTTAACTTAATGAATGTATTTGGACTGTGGGAGGAAACCGGAGTACCCAGAGTAAACCCACACAGACACGGGGAGGACATGGAGACTCCACACAGAAAGGACTCAGAACGTTCCACCTGGTATCAAACCTAGGACCTTCTTGGTGTGAGGTGACAGTGGTACCCACCGATTTTGAATGTGACTGTTTTGGTAGTAACAAATTTAGCTTAAAAAACTCAAAAAGATAATTTATTTTTAGATAAAAAAATAATTGAAAACAATAATAGAATTGAAATAAAAAAGTAAAATAAAGTAAAGTAAAATAAAATAAATTAAAATGAATTGGGGGGGGAAAATACTACTAAAAAATAATAATAAAACTAAGTAAAAAGTTGAAAGAAAAGTTAAACTCAACTAAAACACTTACATGCTGTCTGAAGGTGGTTAAAGACTAAAAGCTTAAAATGACTGAGTGATACCAGCGAGCCGAGTTTTAGTGACTCCTTTAGTAACTTCCAGCTCGCTGGTGCACTGTAACTAAAAGCAGATTTCCCAGTTCAGTAAAAACTCTTGGTAACTCACAGGTGATGAGGTCACTAGAGCACGTCTGACAATTACTTAAAGGGCCTCATTCATGAAACCTTCTTAAAAAGACAAGCAAACTGAAAGTAAATTACGTGTAAAATGGACCTACCAAAACCTTTCCGCCAGATTCACAAATTTATTTGTAGATTGGCGAGCATGCACATTCATTTACAATTAGCATACAATTACCATAATCCACACCCATGAATAACAACTGGCCCCCGTAAAATAAAGTGTTTGGAACACAGCAAAAATCCCCCAAAATATCTCAGAAAAAGCAAAAGAAAATATTCTGATGTGTTCAACACCTTTTATTTTCGAGGTATTTCGGGTCCTTAAAAAAGCGGCTTGGCAGCAAATTACATGCACTGTAAATGCAATTTCTTCGGATACAATAACAGAACAGAAGGAGGTTAAGAGGAAATGGTTCGACATGAAGCTTGTATCTAAAGAACGTAACAGCACACAGCAGCCGGTTCAAACAGGAGCCTGTCTGTTGCAAGCAAACGAATCGGCAGGATTATTGGGGAAACGTCTGTGTCGGGTACTATTCCTGGTGGTGACAGGGATCTACAGCTGAACCTAAATCTGATAAGTTATGCATAAACGTTTTATGCCATTTTCACCTTGCCTAGCCTAAATTATCATTCAAATGATCACTGCAAGGGATACTCCTACATACATGGAGTCACACTGAGAAGGTGACTTAACCTAGACTGATTTTAGTAATTGTTTGTAAAATAGAAAAAGCATGCTTTGCCTACAATAGAGAATGTACAGTTGTCACTTGGCTTGGATTTCAATGAACCAGTCATAAATTTTTTATATTGTATTTATTAAATATATTTCTCAGATGACCCCCACAAGCAGCATCTTCCTCTCACTCTACCAACGTTCAGTCATCTGGACCAGTTCACCCATCAAGCCGAATTGCAACTTGTGAACGAAACAGAATTCTGACTGAAGCAGAAAATTATGAATCAGTGTGGTGCATAAATGATTCTTTGCCCAAAATAAATACCACTCTCAGAGAAATCCAATCAAAAGTCCAACACAGTCAAATAAAATGTGTAATGCACTTGTTCGGTGTGTTTATGTTTCGCTTGAGTAAAGGACACACCATTTCAAAAACGTCCAAGTTTCTCTGAATAACAGACTGGGTTTGGCTTTGCGTAGAGAGTGTAATTTTATGTATTATATAATTATTTAGTCAACACTTGAATTAAAGTCCAGTCATGTCTAATGACACTTTTGGTTTCTTTCGGATGTTACACACACTTTACGTGTGATTAGGACTAGGTGTAGATTTTGTTTTTAATGAATGAAGGCATTTATGAAAAAGTCTTTTATGGACGATTTATGCACAAATTACTTCTCACAGTTCAGTAGTCACAGTTCTTAATGTTACACATTAGGGCTGTGCTAAAAAATCAATACAGCAATACATCACGATATTTATTTTCGTGATATACTATATCAATTTTCCGCTCAAAATATAGAAAAAACGTCTTAAATGGGGTGTAAACTACAATCTCCGCTCCCCCAAATGTCGGAGTACAGTGTTTTGACTCAATTTATCCACTGAATTACCAGTGTGATGTGATAACGTGTATTTCAGCTGTTTTCATATTTTCAGTGAACTTTGTGTAATATCGCTATGTATCGCCATTTGCATCGTACACAATGTATCAGGACATAATTGCATCGTGACCCTTACATCCTGATATAATTTTATCATATCGTGAAGTCCTTTCCAATACCCACTCCTATTACACATTGACTTGACAGATTTTGGGACACATTTCAAAACAGTGGGATCTAACTGCTCAGCAGGTAGCCATGACAAAGGAGTACATCTCACATCCTGGTCTAAAGAGGTGTGGTTGAAATAACACTTTGTCTTTGGACTACAGCTTTTCATGTTTCAGTAGTGACATCAAAATGTGGTACAGCCTTTTTTATATTACGCACATGAGAAATTCAAATATGTCAACTCCACTTCAAAGGAAACAACAACAATGACATTACGAAAAAGTAGGACAGCCTGCCAACACAAATCAACCTATAAATTATGATTTTGTATATATTTCACATATAATAATTAATGCCTTTAGGTTTCACCCCCACATGTCCTAGTCACAGAGGAGGGTCTGAAGCCTAACAGCAAAATCACTGGGTGCAGGTATATGTACAACCTGTACACCGACCGCACCACCAAACGTCATGTTGCAAAACACACCCAAGATGTGAACCCAGGCCACCAGGAACTTCTGTTTCCAGTATAAACCATCAAGAAATGTGGTCAGAAAAAATTCCTAAATGACCGTGATCAGAGATGACCTAAATGCATGGTGACGTTTCATGTTCAGTAGTGAAAGTAAGAGCATTTTCACATGCACTACGCAACGAGTATTCACAGGATTGGGACGAAACAGCAGTAAATGTAAATGTATGTTATGCTTTGTGTAATATATATTATGCCCATTGCACAGTCACTTTAACAACACATGAAGCTGCTACATGGGCGATAGCACAGCAAAGCTCTCTACTACCTCTAATTGAAATTTGCACACATATATATATAGTCAAGTCAAGTCAGATTTATTTCTATAGCGCTTTTTACATGGAGCATTGTCTCAAAGCAACTTTACAATTTTAGATGATCTCCTAATATCTACGTCCAATCCCAAATTGAGCAAGCCTAGGGAGAAGGAAAAACTCCCTAAGTGTTATGAGGAAGAAACCTTGGGAGGACCAAGACTCAAAAAGTAGATGATAAATCTAAGAATGAAACTAAAGTCATGGAGTCATAGTTCAAATAAAATGTGAAATCTGCACATCGGCATTAAGTAGTCCGCTACACAGAGTCACTCTAGGATCCTGAGTCTAAGCAGGAAAGTCGTTGGTGGCACTTCGCCTCCAGCCAACCGGAGGAGGGTGAGGGTTACTGTCCTCTGGTGTGGCCTGGGTATGGTGGGATATATATGTCTCATGTGTCCACATGCACACACAAGTATAAAACCTTGAACATTTATTGCACATACTTTTACATTTTTATATTGTACATACTTTTTGTTCTTAGATTTTATCTTATACCTGTTCTTATATTTGATCTCCTTACTATTTTATTTTAATAGGTAGCTGTAAAGAAGAGCACACTGAATTTCATTGTTTTTGTATTTCGTATTTTGTACTTTGTGTGGCCATAAGAAAACCAAGTGTTAGTAAGGCTAAATGGAAAAAAACACTTCAGCTTCCTAGGCAGAAGAAATATTGGACTCTAGAGCAATGCAAAAAGGTCATGTGGTCTGATGTGTCTAGATTTACCCTATTGCAGAGTGATGGGCGAGTCAGGTTAAGAAGTGCATGCAGCGATGTACCCATCGTGCATAGTGCCCTCTGCAGAAGCCTTTTGAGGTACATGTATGCACGTTCTGTCAAACAGAACATAGACTGACATGGACATTGAACAGGCATTACCCTATTCACATAGCCTGCAGAACTTTCTCAATAAATTTGCTAAGGAAATAACAATTTATTGAATAATTACAGAAAACATATTAATGCACTGTTAAGACCCTGCCTAGGTGAAAGCCATAACACTTAAGAGGATACTCTGATGTTTGACAGAAGCCAAAAATGCATTGATAGACAATATTCCAACAACACGGAAGATCATCCAGATGAAACAGAGACTCAACAAGTGAATGTGAACCAGTTCTAGATTAGAGAGAATATACAGGTAGTGGTGGGACAGACAAAGGAGTACTATTTACAGTAGGACAGGCATATAGACTTACAAATAAGTAGCGGAATGTCGTACACACAAACATCAGTAACTTTCACAAAAAAGGATACGACCAGTAATCTAGTGAGCTTTTATGAATGAGGGACTTCTGCTTTTTAACTCCCGCCTCTGCTTTTGGAGGTGACCAGCTGTTCACAGCCACAACATCCAGAGTTAAAAGACCGATTTTATTTCCTATAATTGATTATGATTTGAAGACCTTGGCTGTTAATGTGAACAGACGTTGTACGTCACACGACGCATACCTGTAGTGTTGTGATCTGAGGTTGCTTCAATTGGCCAGGTCTAGACTAAGCAACATTATGTGCCAATGTGGTACTGAACGACCAGGTTATCCCATCAATGGATTTATTTCTTCCATGATGGCACAGGAATATTCCAGGACCATAATGCCAAGCTTCACTGGAGTCAAACTGTTAAAGAGTGGTACTGGGAGCATGAGGAAACATTTTCACACATGAATGGGTCACCACACAGTTCTGACCTTAAGCCCATTTGGGGATGTGCTGGGGAAGACTTTACGGAGCTGTTCGACTCTCCAGTCAATACAAGATCTCAGCCAAAAATAAAGGCAACTCTGGATGTTGCATAAGGTTTCAAAACCGTTCCACTGCGAATGCACACCATAACCAACGCTAAAGGCGGTCCAACCGAAATATCAGTGTGCGACTTTTTCTGGTCAGGTAGGTATAAGGTTAGACGTTACGGTTTTTCCGATGAAGCTCGTTTATCTTATAGTTATGCAATATTGATGAGACAGTAAGTGACTGTAATTAAGGCTGAATGAGGAACAGATAGACTGAAAGCGGGATTCCTCCAGGCTCCTACGCGCTATTTCGTCTACACTCGGCTGATTACTGAACCCGGAGCATTAGTACGGGTGAGGCGAATTACACACAGCGCGTGAGATTAAAACGGGTGCGCTTTTTTTTGTTTTTTAGTATAAAAGGCGCGGCGCACAATGTTCAGAATGCATCACACTTTATAGAAAACCGAAGCACTCAAAATAGAAAAGACACAACCAGTACGTATAACCACTTCGAGTTTAAAAGTTGTGCTCGTTTTTAAAGGCATTTTAAAATAACGCGTGCAGTCTGGTAAGATTGAGGTCATGCGCTATTTATTAAGCTACCTTTCCTTTTTGAGAAATTAGTTTCTCACCTCTCGCTTCAGCCACATCTTCACGCCGCTGCTTCTTCTCCGGGGGCTCTCACTGCTTCAGATTCCTTTCCTCCACCGTAAAGACTTGAAACTACAGCATGATATCTTCCTGTCAATGCATCAACTGATTTTGCTTTTTTGCATGATGTGACGAAGTGCATCCGCTCGCCCCGTACTCCACTGAAGCTCCCATCTGAGCAGAGCATCACTGCTACAGCACGAGATCTAAGCAAAAGAAGCCAAATTAGCGCCGCCTGCTGGAGCAAAGCGCACCAGCTGGACCATTGTATCGTCCACGGTCCACGGTCCACTTTAATACACTGCCTAAAGCACTGTGTTCACAGCGACTCATTAGTTATTATCTCATAGGTCCACACATCCTTATGGATGCGCAGACCAGCAGGGTTTGAGCATATCAGCAAGCACAGACACTGCCATAAGCAGAAGTCAGTGCTAATATAGGCCTATGCAAATGCATAAGCAAATGTGTACCACATAAGCAAATAAGTAAAGCATTCGTTTTTTTGTGTGTCTGTTTAATGCATTATTTGGGTTCATTCAAATGAGTGAAGAGGGTTAGGGCAGGGATAGGATTAATAACATTAAGTTATTTATAAAGCACTTATAAAGAACAACACGCATTGTCGCAAAGCAGCGACATAAAGCTTAATCTGGGTCCCAAAGCCAGTGATCCAAGAATGGTGTTGGTTCAACTCAAAAGTTTCATTCATTCATTCATTCATTCATTCATATTCTTTTCCACTTAATCCTGGTCAGGATCAAGGGAAAGTGGAACTGAAAATTGGATGATGAGTGTAGAAACAAGGAGGTATACCTAATCAAGTGAATGTAGATTTACTTTGTAGTTCACTGATGTGGTGGTGATGTGGATCATACACAGCAGCGCTGCTGGAGTTTTTAAATTCAGTGTCAATGTTGGACTTGAAATAGTCCACTAACCAAAAATGTCCAGCCACCAGCATCCTGTAGGCATCAACCTGTGAGCGCTAATGAAACATACGTATACAAGGTTGAGCAATATGGTAAATGTGTATAATAGAGTGCACAGTGAGTGAACGCAGTGTCCAAAAGTCCAGAAGAATTGTAGAACTACAAAGTGCATCACTGTGGTAAGTGGAACTGATGAAATTGACTTTAAGTGTAGAAACATGGAGGTGTACTTAATAAAATGGCCGGTGACTGTATATGAAATATAAAGCCTGACAAAAAAAGATGGAATCACCACACTTAGGGGTTACACCACCTTTCTTACTTTGTAGTGAATAAGCAAATTGCAGATATGACACAAATCAATTTATCTTCAATACCTGAACATTTCGGCTTTTTGGAAGTTACAGTAAAATACTTGTAGATGATAAAAATATGGTATCTCAAAGTATTGAGGAAAATAATATGAAATCATAAACTAAAAATCACAATTAGTACTTTTTGCTCCTCCTTTTTCTAATTCATTGGGACATGGATGTCACTGATGAAAAACAATATTCTACATCAAGCTGGTTCTTTTGGAACAGTGATTAACAGATCAGCGTTGCAGGATGGAGCCTTGTCATGGACCATGGACCATGGATTTAATTTTCACCATAAATTTTCAGTTGGAGTGAGAGCCGGACATTTTGTTCTCCACCCTATGGTTTTTTTTGGTGTGTTCCTTGGCTATACACAGGTTCTTAATACCTGACTCTCTTAGCATGCAGCAGTCTGTCACTCTGAATCAGGGTGATGTGGCTGCCGTTCATCTCAAAGAACTCGCGTGCAGGATCTGGGTGATATGAACCAGATTCAAATTCTTTAAAATGCAGACTCTTATTAAAGTACACTGCCCCATTTCAACACACACATTGTCATATTAACCAACATGTACATGCAGTTCCATCGTTACAGAATATGAGCAAATAATACTGTAAATAAATCCTATGTGTGAGTAACATTATAAAGCTACAGTAGTCATTATTTTAATGGAAAGTCCCCAGTATATATGCTTAGACTATATATGCAATATATATGCAAGTCTGTGTGTGTATGTGTGAGCGAGAGAGAGAGAGAGAGAGAGAGAGAGAGAGATGGTAATACAAGGCGTCTTTAACAGCAAGAGCTAAATATGAACATGAACAGGAGAGACTTTCAGTTATCAACATTCTCAGTATCTTGCTGGTGTTATAAAAATGCAGGGAACTGGTGTTGCAAATCTTCACCCAAAAATATCCACCAGCTATTTTTAGCGGAGTATGTGTGAGACATGCACATGCGTATCTGTGTGAGCATGAGTGTGTTTTTTGGAGGCTTTTAACATTGGAGGGGGTGGGGGGTAGTGGGTGCTATGATGTAATCTGAAGTGAAATGTGCCCAAGCAGTGCTAGCTTTACCTGTTAAAGATTTATCACGCTGTTTCCTATAGGGACAAATGGAAAGAGACATTATTTTTAAAGGGTTCTCTATCATTTTTTATAATGAATCCACCAACAGAAGAGAAACGAGGAATGCCATGGAAAGGAGGATTGAAAAGATATGAGAAGATAATGACACTTAACTATCACTGACTTTTTACTTATGCAAAAGAAACCAGTAGGGGTTTTGCCCTTATATTTTTCCATAATTGTACAGTGGATATACAACTCCAAGTCAGACAAAGTATGGAAAATGCAAATTTAAAAAATGCAGTGTCTTATACTGACTTTTCTGTCATTGCAGACAGTATGATTCCAAGATATTTCATGTATTGTCTCGTAAACTTAATTTCATTTGTTAATATACATCCATTCCTGCATTTGAGGCCTGCAACACACTTCCAAAAACAGTTGGAGCTATTCATGAGATAAATTAAATAATAATAATAATAAAAAAAACAATGATGTGATGTAAACAGGTGATTGTAATCATGATTTGGTATACAGGTGGTATCCATGAAAGGCTTTGAGGAGCAAAGGTGGGCAGATAAAATTATTGAAATGGTTAAAAACAATGTTCCTCAAAGAAAGGTTGTTATGGATTTGCATATTTCTCCCTTTATATATAATTAAACGATTCAAGGAATCTGGAGAATTTTCAGTGTTTAAAGGGCAAGGGTGCAAGCCTAAACTGAAAGCTGAAGATGGCACTGCATCAAGAACTGTCATTCAGCAATAGGTCATATAACCACAAGAGATATCTTTGGCAAACATTTGCCAGTCACTACAATACACAGTTAAATTCACAAATGCCACTTAAAACTTTAGTGTGCAAAAAAGAAGCCTCATGTCAATCATATCCAGAAGTGACATTGACTTCTCTGGGCTCTGAGGCATCCAGGACAGACCATCACACAGTGGAAATGTGTATTGAGCTCAGACCAATCAGTATTCCAGATCTTTTTGGAAAAAATGGAAACCTTGTGCTGCGGGCCAAAGATAAAAAAGACAATTCAGACTGTTATCAGGAACAAGTCCAAAAGCCCGGCTCTGTCATGGTATGGGGTTTTGTCAGTGCCCTTGGCAAAGGTAATTTACACTTCTGTGATGGCAGCAATAATGCAGAAAAGTACACTGAGATTTTAGAGTAACATATCAATATAGTATCTTTTCCAGGGATGTCCATGCATTTTTCAACAAGACAATGCAAAATCACTTGAGACCAATAATTGTAAGCTTGTTGACAGAATGACAGTTGAAAGTCATTTTGTTGCTCTGGACTACAAAGTTGCTAAGTCATTCTGAACTGTACATTTACATTAAATCCAAAAGACTAAATATAAACGTTAATTAAAGAAAGATAAGTTTGCATGCTTGTGCATCCATGTGCCCTGCGATGGATTTGCTCCCTGTCTAGGTTTAGTCATGGCCTTGCCCCCTGACCCTTGCAAGCTGGATCCTGGCTCCTTGTGACTCTGAATTGGATTAAGTGTTTATGAACATGAATTAATCAATAAAATACTTGATCATTTGTTTGAAATTAATATATCAAATGAATATAAACTAAACTAAACGTTTTCAGTAACTGTTGATCAGCCCTGCACTTCGGCTTGGAGGAACTTTAACCCATAGCTCTGTACAGAACAGCTTCAGCTTTGGGATGTTGGTGGGTTTCTTCACTTGTACTGCTTCCATAACATTCCTTCTGGATAAAGTGAGAACGATGACTTGGCCATTCCAGAATGTGAACTTTAATCGTCTTACCATTTTTTGGTAGAGTGACTTGTGTGCTTAAAGTCATTGTCTTGCTACATCGCCCACATTCTCTTGAGATTGAATTCACAGAAAGACTTTTTGTGACATTTTGTCCGCCTGTCACCCGCTCCCCGTGGGGAGTTTTCTTGCCCACAGATGAGATTAAAATTTTTCCTTGGGCCCGGCCGGAGGAGCCGCTCGATATGTACAACCCTGTCGAACGAATCCCCGTGCCAGAGTGGGTGGTCCCGGGGAGTGTCATTTTAAAGCACTCTATCCCCAGCAGACCTGTACAAGGGTTCATCGCGCCTGTAAGCCCCACATTTGAGCATGAAAGCTCAATGCCTGGGCATTTAGTGCCGCCAAGCCCCGTTCACGAACAGACCGCGCTCAGCAGCTCTGAGGGTGAGCATTCATTGCCCCCTGGTTCTGAACCTGGGCTCGCCGCGCACGTAAGCTCCGCACCTGGGCAGATAGACCCCGTGCCTGAGCCTTTGGCGCCCCCTAGCCCTGTACCTGGGCTCGCCGCGCATGTTAGCCCTGTGTTTGAGCGTCAAAGCTCCACGGCAAGGCATTTAGCGCCGCCTAGCCCCGTACAGGAGCTCATTGCACCCGTTAGCAACGTGTTCGAGCAACAAAGCTCCACGGTGAGGGATTTAGCGCCACCTAGCCCCGTTCATGAGCGTGCTGAGCATGTAAGATCAGAAAATAAGTGTTCAGCGCCCCCTGGCTCTGAACTTGGGCTTGCCGCGCATTCAAGCTCCGCACCTGGGCAGTTAGACCCCGTGCCTGAGCCTTTGGCGCCCCCTAACCCTGTACCTGGGCCCGCCACGCCCGTTAGTACCATGATTGAGCAACCAAGCTCCACGGTTGGAACTTTAGCTCCGCCTGGCCCCGTACAAGAGCTCTCTGCGCCTGTAAGCCCCGCGTCTAAGCGTTCTAGCTCCATGCCTGGGCATCTTGCGCACCGGTCGTTGCCACCAACCCCTGCGCCATGGTCTAGACCAATTCCTGCGCTGCGATCATTAGCCCCGATTCCCGTGCCACGGTCTAGACCCCGGTCCGTAGGAACAATTGCAGCGCCACCTAGCACCGCCGTAGAGCACGCCGCAGTCGTACCCGTTCTACCGTTGCGACCGTGGATGTGTTCTACTGTCCGCCCGGCCAGACGCCTCATGCCCACTTTTTTAACGGGCCTTGCTGGACTGAGTTTCGCCCCTGAGCCGCCAGTGCCGAGCTTCGCTCCTGAGCTGTCGAGCACCGCCCCTGAGCCGCCATCACCGAGCTCCGCCCCTCAGTCATCGAGCTCCGTCCATGGGCCGTCGGCATCTAGCTTTGCCTCTGAGCCACTGAGCGTCGCTCCTCAGCCCCCAGCGCTCAGTGTTGGCCTTAAGGCTATCGGGTTGGTTACTCAGCCCACAATGGGCGTTGGACCAG
This sequence comes from Ancistrus triradiatus, assembly GCA_025084515.1. Taxonomy (NCBI): domain Eukaryota; kingdom Metazoa; phylum Chordata; class Actinopteri; order Siluriformes; family Loricariidae; genus Ancistrus; species Ancistrus triradiatus. The sequence goes on along the minus strand of JAJAGP010000238.1, from coordinate 287,377 downwards.
CCTTGATCGGCCCTCCCCTCCTCTTCAGCCCCTTTTTCAAGGCCTGTACGTCCTACTGGCGCCCTACAGTGTTCTACTGGTTCGCGGAAGCTTGATGCGCAATCGGAGGCATCAAGTATTCTACGCTTACGGCGTGCAGCTTTGTTTATTTAGTTTTATTTATTATTTATATCTTTGACTTATTTTCTGTTCATTAATTTAGTTTAATTTCAGTTATCAATACCAGCTGGAGCTAACTGCTATTGGGTCCCAACCCATTTATATTTTTGTTTAATTCAGTTCGTCATCGTTTTTATATGGCGAACTGTAACAGTCCTCTGACCAATCGAATTTCTTGGGACAGCAGTATGGAATTAGTTATAGTACTTAGCAATTTACTTGGAAATGTAACTATCTATACTCCTGGGAAAAAGATGCAAATGCACCAAATCCAAAATTGCTAAATAAATCTTGTTCCACTCAAAGGTAATGGTTTCAAACAGTTGACAAGTAGTTGAAAATTGATTAACAGTTATTTTATGTTTAAGGCAAAAGCAAATATCCTTATACTCAAATATAGAGTTTAAAGGACTCTAAAACATGAGCCTGGTGGACTGTCGCAGAGTAAAAACTTATCTTTAAGAAAAAACAAGACAAAAGATATTTTGGAAGATTTTGAACATTCATCCATGTGTTCGTCTGAGTTTTATATCAAATACAGTTTATTCTCGTTATCTCGTCCTGTTCTGAGAAAAAAATGTACTGTGAAATTTCACAGTAGAACCATGAAGTGGCCAAATTACCATCAACAATTCATAGTATAACTATGAACTTCATGGTCAAACTGTGAAAGTTCACACTAAAACTGTCAGGTAATTCACAGTTTTACTATGAAAATTCAAAGTAATTCTTTTCCTGGGTTACCTCACCAAATCCATCTTTTGGCACCTGTGATGCCAGAACGGACTTCCCTCGATGCACTTTACCACGAAAAGCCGTCAACCTGGGCTCTCCTCCTCACCATTCCTGAAATGCAAAAAATGTGACAATGAGTCATGCCAGCAATAAAGTTTTACCCTGCTAAGCGGCTAAGTTTTCAGACCGGTCAGTAGATGGCACTTCAATCATACTGACTGGGTCGGCTTCCCCGCTCTCTTCTCAGCTGTTAGCTCACCTTGCTGGCTATGCCTCATTGCTAATTGTTGTTGCTCCGCTGATGTGTTAATCCCGAATGATGTACAGCCCCTGTCTGTTATTCATGCGCTTCGCGTCACAGACAAACAACCGTCAATTTTTCTCAAATTTGTATAAATGAATAGAAACTGTACATGTCAAGTCAACTCAAGTCAGATTTATTTATATAGCGCTTTTTACAATGGAGCATTGTCTCAAAGCAACTTTACAAGTTTAGATTATCTCCTAATAACTACGTCCAATCTCAAATTGAGCAAGCCTAGGGCGACAGTGGAAAGGAAAACTCCCTAGTTCAGGAGAAACCTTGGGAGACCAAGACTCAAAAAGGGACCCAACTCCTTGGGCGGCGTAGATGATAATCTAAGAGCGAACTAAAGTTCATGGAGTCAAAGTTTGAATAGAATGTTGAAGTATGCACATCGACATTAAGTGGCCCAGGTTATGATGATAAATCTAAGAGCGCAACTACGTCATGGAGTCCAAAAGTTCGATAAAATGTGGAAGTATTCACTCGACATTAAGTGGCCCGTATGATATAAATCGAAGAGCGAAACTAAAGTCATGGAGTCATGGTCGAATAAAATGTGAATTATCACAGTGTGCTCCATCAGATGTACATCATGTGTGGGGGGCCGGAACTGCCGGAACACAGCTCGAGAGAAACAGAAATGTAATTGTTATTGATAAGAGCACAGTGTTATTACAATCACTGATGCCATGTCAATCACTGATCCAAGTGTAGCATAGACCCCCGGCGCATTAGCTATAGCCGCAAGCTAGAAAGCTAGAAAGAGGAGAACTGGTAGGAAACACAGCCAAGAGGGATCACATGAGACATTGGCAACCCCACGGGAGGCAGAAGACAGCAACCCAACGTCTCTGATCACCATAAGACTCTTTGACTATGAACCCCCAGCTCTGCCCTTATTCTAAGGCAAGGATGCACGAGTCAAGATCACGAGGACCGAAGCCTAGTTCAGCCAGACCGCCCACCCGACACTCCCGGCTAGCGGACTAGGCAGGCAGGCCAGACATGACTCCAGACTCAACCCAGCAACCCAAGCCATGCAACCTGGTCTAAATCTAGTCAAAAGCCTGCGTAAATAAGTATGTCTTTAGCCTAGACTTACAACTTTGGAGGGTGTCTGAATTTCGAACGAAAGTGGGAAGTTTATTCCATAGTTGGGGGGCCATGTATGAGAAAGCCTTTCCCCCTGCTGTGACTTTTTTAATTCTAGGAACTAAAAGAAGTCCTGCACCCTGCGAACGAAGTAGACGAGTTGGATTGTAAAACTCTAAGAGGTCACTCAGATAATGTGGGGCCAGACCATGTAGAGCTTTATAAGTTATAAGAAGTATTTTGTAATCAATGCGGAATTTGACTGGTAACCAGTGCAGTGATGATAGAACAGGAGTGATATGATCAAATTTTCTAGTTCGAGTTCGCACTCGGGGTGCTGCATTCTGAACTAACTGAAGCTTATTCATAGATTTACTAGAGCATCCAGTAAGTAAGGCTTTACAATAATCCAACCTTGAGGTTATAAACGCATGAAAAAGTTTTTCATTAAAAGAGAGGATATTTCTAAGTTTAGCGATATTACGTAATTAAAAGAAAGCAATTCGAGTGATGCTGCTAATGTGTGCATCAAAGGTGAGATCTGAATCAAATGTGACTCCTAAGTTTTTTACAGACGGACTGGGCAATAGTGGACAGCCATCTAGATTTAGGATAGATGTAACCAACCTGTCTCTCACAGCCTTGGGTCCCACTAATAGAACCTCAGAGTTTCCTTTACACAGTCCTCAATTTTGTTGATTGTAATGCTATCATTAGGTTTGGCTGATATGTACAGTTGTGTATCATCTGCATAGCAGTGGAAACTAATGCCATGTTTACGAATAACTGAGCCTAGTGGCAGCATGTACAGAGAGAATAAAAGCGGGCCAAGCCCTGACCTCTGAGGCACACCATACTTCACTTTTGAGAGCTTAGATCTTAGATTATTTATATGAACAAACTGGTACCGGTCAATTAAGTAGGATTTAAACCAAGAAAGTGCTGATCCCATAATAACTACAGTATTTTCTAGTCTGTTTAGTAAAACATCATGATCTATAGTGTCAAATGCTGCACTTAAATGTAACAGAACAAGAAAAGAAACACATCCCTTATCTGAGGACATTAACAAGTCATTTAGTACCCTAATTAATGCTGTTTCAGTACTATGATGGGGCCTGAAGCCAGACTGAAATGTTTTATAAATATCATTCCTTTGGAGGTATTGCAGAGCTGCCGATAGACAGCTTTTTCTAAGATTTTGGACAGAAACGGTAGATTTGAAATTGGTCTATAATTAGATATCACACAAGGGTCAAGATTGGCTTTTTTAATCAGTGGTTTGATAACGGCAGACTTAAAGGATTTGGGCACATAACCAAAGGTAAGAGATGAATTTAAAATAACTAACAGTGGCTTTATAATACTAGATATTACTTCTTTGAGAAAACGTGCAGGAATTGGATCTAATAAATACGTTGATGACTTAGATGAGCTGATAAGTGCGGATAGTTCAGAATTAGTAATTGGGGTAAAAGATTCTAATCTTGATTTACAGCTAATTAAACAGATGTCTTCACTAGTGCTGCATCTGGAAAGTGGCTGAATAGTTTGGTGAAGTGATGAGCATCGAGCTTAATGCCTTATGTTTTCTATCTTATCATTAAAGAAAGTCATGAAATCATCACTGTTAAAATTACACAGAATGAGAGAATCGCTTTCTGTAGGGTTTTTTGTTAATTTGGAGACTGTATAAAAGACAAATCTTGGATTATTCTTATTTTTCTCTATGATTGAGGAGAAGTATGCAGCTTTAGCTTTAGTAAGGGCATGGTTATACTCTGCCATGCTGTCCCTCCAAGCAATCTTAAACACCTCCAATTTACTATGTCTCCACTTGCGCTCTAGATGCCGTGTTCTTTGCTTTAAGGTACGGGTGTGGTCATTAGACCATGGTGCTAGCCTTTTTTTACCTAATGCGTTTGACCCTAGCAGGAGCAATCGTTTCCAGGGTTGAGCTAAGCACACTTTCTAATTGGTCATTTACACACTCAAGATGATTTATCACCATAGGTGTATTAAATTTCAAGTCTGGTAGGTTTTTAATAAACGCAGCTGGAGTAGCAGATGTGATAGTGCACTTGGTGTGATAACGAGGCAGAAGGATTTTATTTATTAGAGATAGCTCAAATACTAAAAGATAGTGATCTGAAATCGAATCACTTTGCGGGAAAACATCAAGGTTATCTATATTGATACCAAATGTTAATATAGATCTAAAGTATGATTACAGCGTTGGGTGGTCAATCACATTCTGAGTGGGGGTGGGGGGGGGGGGGGATACCCGCGATTCCAAATGGACTCGAAAGCAATTTTAGTGGATCCTGCCATTGTCAAGTGAATATTGAAATCACCTACAATTAAAGCCTTATCTGTTGACAGTAGTAAGCAGGAAAGAAAGTTAGCAAATTCCTGAAGAAATTCTGAATAGGGACCAGGCGGGCGGTAAATAGTGATAAGCTGAAAAGAGTGTGGTTTTGACTTGTTTATGTCATACATGTTTATGTACATTGTAAATGTGATTGTACGATCACTCGGGCTGCTCACTAAAACACATTAGGTCAGCTTCAGGTAAGAATGTGACTTTGTCTAGTTTTATTTTTTAATAACCGTTTCCAACCTTGTCAACCCAGGAAAAAATGTACTGTGAATTTTCATAGTAAAACTGTGAATTGCTTGACAGTTTTAATGTGAACTTTCACAGTTTGACCTTGAAGTTCACAGTTCTACTATGAATTGATGATTTTAATTTTGCCACTTAATGGTTCTACTGTGAAATTTCATAGTACATTTATTCCTGGGAAGAGTCTCACCAAAAAAAGATGCCATGAAAAAGATGTGGGTGAGATGATGAGTAGACTGTATTTAAATATTTTCATTATTTTATCTTTGTGTACAGGAAGGATATGTAAGTGAACTTCCCTGTTTCCAACATTATCCCCCCCACCCCCACAACAACAACAACAACAACAACAACAACAACAACAACAACAACAACAACAACAACAACAACAACAACGACAGTTGACTGCATCAAGCAGTAATGACCAAACAGTGGCACTGATTTCAGTTCTGGATTTTCTTAGTTCTTGCCAATTTTATGACTAATGATTTGTTGTTAGGACAACTAAAAGCTTAATATTTTAGGCTTGACCCTTTTTGCCCAAGAATGTAGCATGTGAGGAACAAAGCTCAAACCGTTAGGACGCTCTATTTGGCTTACAATTCCTGATGGCCCACTTTACCTGAAGTCACTCTACTATATGACCATTAGATGTCGCTAGTGCTTCATCCTTGTATTACAGAGCGGCTTGTAGAAGCCCTGTGTGTTTTTAAGTTTGGGAACGATATACAAACATCTAAAATAAGCTGAAGTGAAATATTATGATTACATGACAGGTATGAAGCGAAACCTTAATATTTTCCCAACACAAATGACAGTTATTCAGTACATTATAAGTAAACGGTTGTATAATGCTGTAGAGACGTTCAGGAAGAAAGCCTTTCTTTTGTGAAGAAAGAACTTCCTAAGGAAGCTGTTAAGTGGCTCCAGTGCTTCTCCACCGTCTCCTCCTCCAGCATCACCTCCTCCTCCTCCCTCGCTCTCCCCCTTTTCCATGTGTGAACCTCAGTGTGCTCGTCGCTCTATCAACTCCCAACAGTAACAGCTCCACTTTCACAAAGATTTCAAAAACAAACTCAGAAAGCATGGAGCAGCGTTTTGTACAATGGACTGACTTCATACGGGACAAAGAGTGATGCAGCCCGGTGTTTCCCACGGTACAGTACTGGGCAGTGCTCGGTGACACACTCGCGTTCAGCGGCTCGGATCAGTTGCATTGTGTGTTTTGTTTGTGTTTGGTTACAATGGGCTGCTGCAGCGGCCGATGCACACTCATATTCATCTGCACTTTCCAGCTGGTGAGTCCTCATGTTATTTAATAATGCGATTTAGTTTTCTTTCTGTCTGTGTGCGCTCACTGTATTGAATTCACTCTTTGTGTTCGTTAAACGTGCTAGACACCCGTGCGTGTAGACTGCTTCTACTTAGAATTAGCTCCAGTTTCAAGCAGCAAACTCCACAAAGTAAGAAGTAAAGGTTTCGCTTAAGCGACATTGTGTATGCCCGTGGTTGGATTACACACATATTTGCTTGAAATGCTGTAAACCTTTGTGTACCAGACTCTGTCACTCCCGCAACTGATTTATGGCAATAAGGTGGGTATTAGGCTACTTGAACGAAAGTTATCAGTATACAGAGTACTTGTAGTAAAGAAATGTACTATTTATTCTACATTTTTTGTCAGCCATATGCTATGTTATTTCACTAACACTAATCAAAATATTACTCAGCCTACCAGCTGATTGCTGGAGACATAAGGAAGAGCAAGGCTGGCTGACTGAGCAGTATCATACTATGTGGACGCCCCTAACAGCTTAGCCTCTTCGCTAAAAACTGTCACTTCTAATGCGAGAAAAGGTTTGTTACGAGAGGTTTATTTATGACTAAATCCAAATAGTGCACGTGTGCCAAACATAAGTGCTGGCACAGAGTTTGAAAGGTGTGGATTCGAAAAAAGGAGCAACAAGTACAGACAGTCCTTGTTGCCTCACAGCTCCAGAGATCCCTGGTTCGATTCCCAGTGCGGACTCTGTCTATGTGGAGTTTGCCTGTTCACCTAACTTCCATGTGGGTTTTCTCAGAGTATTCTTGTTTCCTCTCACATTTCAAAGACATGCATTAGGTCAGTTGGTCTCTATGAAGTAAGGGTGTCTGTGTGTGAATGTGCCCTGTGATTTAATGGCACCCTTGATATCTAACTTGATATCTGAGAGACAGTCTTCCTCATTGATAATTGCTTAAGTCACTGATCTGATGTAATATAGCACCCTGTCAAAACTGCTGACATCTATCAGAAATATCATGCACCCTACACATGCATGTACTGTGCAAATAATAGCATTGTTTCTTTGTACTGTCACGCCTTTTTCATTTGGAGTATTTGCTTTGATGATGCACAGAGTATTTTGCTTTGATGCTGCGCCTGCCTAATTTCCCACTTTCTGAAAGCACAGAGCTGGCATAGAAGCCATGGGTTTATTAAAGGTTCATCAAAGTAAGTTTAGACAGAGAAAGTGGTAGAAAGAGACTACATATCCATCACCCCTTAAAAGCAGAGATGATGTCATCCTATTCCTAGCTAGTATCTGTGCAGAGATGACTCATCTCCTAACTGTGCCATTAACTTTCTTTTCATTTAGTTGCATATTAAAGACTTAATTTGCTGGTGAGAGGTATTTGCTTTTTGGTGAAGGTTCACCATTCCTGGCGCCATTAAGTGCCTTCATCTGTGACTGGGGAAAAGAGCTATGATAGATGGGCATTCGCAGTTGGATCTGTGAAAAACCACCATTGCTTCAGAACGGAGTTGGATAGTGTTGCTTCAGAGTGCAAAATGAATGAAAATAACTGTTCTGAGGATGGACGTTCTGAAATGGAACTGAGCATGCACAGCCTACCTAATAGAGGAGTGACTATGAAAGACCAAAGAGGGAAAGTAATGAATACATACAGTTACAATGGTGCTTGAACTGTTGTGAACCCTTTAGAAGTTTCTATGTTTCTGTGTATATTTTCATACAAGGTCTAAAAGCAAGAGAAAGTAAGCAAATGTTAATTTGAAAGTAATCATTTATTTTATTGGAAAATTATCCAATATTACTTATGTGAGTGGGACGAGTATGTGAACCTTTGTTTTCAGTAATTGGTGTGACCCCCTTGTGAAGCTATAACTGTAAATCATTTCAATTCTGAATAAAGTCTGGTAACTGTTGACCAGTCTTGCACATCAACTTGGTACAAGTTTAGCCCATTCTTCTGTACAGAACAGATTAAACTCTGGGATGTTAGTGTTTTTATTAATTTGACTCCACTGCTTCCACATCCTTTCTGTGGACTTTGACTTGGCCATTAAACAGTTTTTTGGTAGAATTACTTGTGTGCTTAGGGTCATTGTCTTACCGTGTGACCCACATTCCACTGAGATTCAGTTCATGGAGAAATGTTGAAACATTTTTCTTAAGGATTTGCTGAAGTTCATAATTAATTGTTCTGTCAAGCAAGCTGCCCTGGCCCAGATGCAGCAAACCAGACCCAAACCACCAGACACTACCACATTGTGTCACATGGCAGTTTTTTTTCTCCAGATATACTTTCTTCTTAAACTGAAAAAGTATCATCTATCCACTAATTATTTTTCCATAAGCCCTCTGGACTGTTCATGTGCCACATGATGGTCAGCAATGTTCTTTTTGAAGAGCAGTGACTTTTTCCTTGCAACCCATCCATTGTTGTTCAGTGTTCTAATGATGGTGGACTCATGAACATTAATATAAGCCATTGTGAGAGAGACCTTTAGTTGTTAGAAGTTATCCTGGGTTCCTTTGTAGCCTTGCAGACAATTAAACACCTTGCTCTTGGAGTGATTTTTGTTGGTTGACTGAATAACAAAGGTCTTGAATTCTGCAGTTTGTATTCAATCTGTCTGACTGTGTTTTGGTGGTCCAAACTCTTTAGAGATCGTTTTGTAACCTTTTCTAGCCTTTGTATGTGCCATGATTCATTTCCCTAAACATTTTGTGGAGATCAGACTTTGACCTTTAAATCCAACAGGGCTTCCATCCACACCTTACTGTCATCACATTGATTTAAAATCTTTAACTCTAGTTTCAGCCTGAAATTAGTGGTTTCTAGAGGGTTCACATACTTTTGCTACTCACAGATATGTAACATTGGACAATTTTCTTGTGTGAAAACCTGTGACCCAGATACGTTTTGATTTGGCATGGACTGGAGGAGTTTCTGGATGTAGCCAACATCAAATCATTGCGCAGTTCAACCACATTTTTTGGATGTGTGTTCTGGGATCTTAATCATTGTTCCAGGTAGTCCCACAGATTTTCAAGAGGATTCACTTCTGGGAATTTTGCGGACCAGTGTATGACTGCTAGTGAATGGTTGTCCAGCAGCTGAATGCAGGCATTGTGGTTCCAATTTACTTTCACGTCAACCAAAGGACCCATTTCCTCATAATTGAAACACCCCCAGAACATGACAGAATCTCCTCCAGCTTGAACCACACCTTGCACGCAGTCTTCATTGATGGCTTCCTGTGGGGCAGAAACAGGATTAATTCCTGTTATGAACAGAAGAATTTTGTGTTCTTTCGCCCGCTGTAACCAAGCAACTTTGTGAGAAGAAGTGAGCAAAGGCCTTTTGCGTGCAACTCTGCTCCATATCTTCATGGTATGCAGTTCCCTGTAGAGTATTCTTTCATAAATTGACAGTGAAGGACCTGTGTTGACTTCTGTGGTAGCCTAGTGGTTAAAGTACTGAACTTGACTAAAAGATCGAGGGTTCAAATCCCACTGCTGCCACTGTTGGGTCCTTGAGCAAAACCCTTAACTAACAATTGCTTGAATCAGTTGTAAGTCACTCTGGATAAGGGTGTCTGCTAAATACTGTAAATGATAAACTTCTAGAAGCAATTCTTGCCTGGAAGCGAAGCGATTTTTTATTCACAAGCCTTGAAACACACGCCATTAGGTTAATTGGTCGCTGTAAATTGGCTCAATATGAATGCGTCTCAGCAGTATAGATGTAACCATGCTCCTGTTGTAAGTAGCTGTTGATGCTCATGCAATGTTAAATAAACAAACAAACAACCCCAGTGATAGTACTGTATAGTGTTCCTAATAAAGGGCTTGGAGAGTGTATAAGGGCTCCGAAGTCTGTTTCTTAAGTCACTGGCCATAGACAAAGAATAATTTGTCTCAGTTCTCATTATTTGCTCGGTACTTGCTTAAACTTGTATGAGTCAAGCCATGCCATTTGTTTTACCTGAAACTTCATTTATGACTCATGATTCAGTACCCAGTGATTTAGTGGTTCAGATTCACAATAGCCGGTGCTCAGTGAAGTGAGTCTCCGCTGTTTCTCAGTGAAGATTTCCACTATTTTCATCATGTTTTTCTTTATTTTTACATCTACAGTATTCTTAGTGCAAATAAGTCTCAATGTGTCCTAAAATGGGTTGAATTTACTGCCAAGGGAAACAGGAATTTAATGCTCTAGAAGACAGACAGTGTAGTACAGACGCTACGTATAGACGCTCTACTGAATTCCTCAGTTCATGATGCATTTTTCTTGTGATGGATTTATCGGAATATATCAGAAATCAGGGAGCACCTGTACAATACAACTCCATTAATGCATATAATGCCTTATACAGTGTTGATTTTCTGGGGGTCTGGAACGGATTAATTCAATTTACATTATTCCTTATGGGAAAAACCTTCTCGGCACTCGTACAAAAAATTTACTCGGTACTATTAACCAAGGAACCACTACAACCCCTGGCAAAAAGTATGGAATCACCAGTCTTGGATGAGCACTCATTCAGACATTTCATTCTGTAAAACAAACTCCGATCAAAAACATGATACAATAATAAAGTCATTCCAAAGTGCAACTTGTTGGCTTTCAGGAACACTCAAAGAAATGAAGAGAAAACATTGTGGAAGTCAGTGAATGTTACTTTTATTGACCAAGCACAGGGAAAAAAATATGGAATTACTCAATTCTGAGGAAAAAAGTGTGGAATCATGAAAAACAGATAAACAAAAGACCATTCAAAATGCATCACTAGTATTTAGTTGCACCACCTTTGGCTTTTATAACGGCTTTCAGTCTCTGAGGCATGGACTTGATGAGTGACAAACAGTATTCTGCATCAATTTGGTGCCAACTCTCTTGCTTAGAGGCAGCTGCAGATCCGCTTTGCAGGTCGGCGGAGCCTTACTTGTGAACCATTTTTTTCCCAATTTCCACCACAGGTTTTTCAATTGGGGGGGGGGGTTGAGATCTGGACTATTTGCAGGCCATGACATCGGCTGAATGTGTCTTTCTCCAAGGAATGCCTTCACTGTTTTTGTCCTATGGCACGATGCATTGTCATCTTGGAAAATTATTTCATCACCTCCAAACAGCTGTTCAACTGAAGGGATGAGAAAACTGTCCAAAATCTCAATGTAAACTTGTGCATCGATAGAAGAATTAACCACAGTCATCTCCCCAGTGCCTTTGCCTGACATGCAGCCCCATATCATCATATTTCTTCAGGCAGGCCTCTTCATAAATCTCACTGGAACAGCACCAAAAAAAAGTTCCAGCATCATCACCTTGTCCAATGCAGATTCTTGACTTATCACTGAAGATAACGTTCATCCAGTCATCCACAGTCCATGATTGCCTCTAGTTAGCCCATTGCAGTCTTGTTCTTTTATATTTAGGTGTAAATGATGGTTTTCTTTTAGCTTTCCTGTATTGACATCCCATTTCCTTTAGGCGATTTCTAACGGTTCGGTCACATACATTGGCTCCAGCTTCCTCCCATTTATGCTTCATCTGTGTAGTTGTACTTTTTCGGTTTTCAAGACAAATGGCCTTAAGTTGTTTGTCTTGACGCTTTGATGTCTTTCTTGGTCTACCAGTACGCTTGGCTTAACAACCATTCCATGCTGCACCTTTGTATTGGTCCATATCTTGGATACAGCTGCAGCTGACTGTGAACAGCCCACATCTTTAGCAACCATGCATGAAGAGTTACCTTCTTCAAGAAGTTTCACAATCCTCTCTTTTGTTTCAAGAGACATTTCTCTTGTTGGAGCCATGGTTCTTGCCACTCCTCTTCGTCCAGCAGCCCTCCAAGGTGTCATGACTGCAGGTGTTTTTAACTGCAGACTAACGAGCAGATCTACTCTGAGGCAGGTGTCCATTTAGGGAAAGGAAATTGACTGGGTGTGTCCTTATTTTCTACCTCCAATTTGAGTGATTCCATATTTTTTTCCCTGTGCTTGGTCAAAGTAACATTCACTGACTTCCACAATATTTTCTCTTCATTTCTTTGAGTGTTCCTGAAAGCCAACAAGTTGCACTTTGGAATGACTTTATTATTGTATCATGTTTTTGATCGGAGTTTGTTTTACAGAATGAAATGTCTGAATGAGTGCTCATCCAAGACTGGTGATTCCATACTTTTTGCCAGGGGTTGTATAAATGACAGTTTTTCGTATTTTTCTTACTTTGCAAGACAGACATGATACACAGTACATGAGACCATGCAAATAATTAAGAATAGACCCATTTCCAAAAGTAGTAGTAATAAAATAAAAATGATTTGAATAGGGGACACCATGGATATCAGTGCATTGCAGGGCCCTGTAACATATCTGTGGCTAGTGAAAATACTTCTAATTTGGATTTTTACTGACCCAAAGCACACCTCAACAAATACTCGAAGAAGTGCTGACTGTCATGGACTTTTCCTCACAGTCACTTGAACTAAACCCAATCGAGCATTCATAGGGGCAATTGAAACAAAGAAAACCAGGCATTTAGAGGCATCACAAAATGTTCTATCAAATATTGTGAAATCATGTTGGGATAACATGGAATCATATGGATCTTATGGATTCCATAGCAGCTCGAGTGCACGCTGCCATTACAGCAAAAGGGGAACATGATTATTACTAATAAATTATGATATTTTAATGATCATCAGAATTATAGCTATAATAAATTCTAAAAAGATCTTTTTCAAGATTCAACTTGTCACTCAAATTGTTATACTGATTATATATTTGTACAGAAAGGAACATGTGGCCCTCACTGTGGAAATACTGTGAATTGCAGAGTATTGTAACCAGGCATTACATGTGTAATTAGCAATACATTCAATTATTAGAGACAGCTGCATTCAGGATGCATTGTTTGACCTATAAAGCCATCGCTCTTGGTTAATTACAAGACAATATTCATCTGTCTCTGCTTCAGTCACTTGCTCTGTCTTTAACCCAATCTTACTGGTATGATTAAATTGTCATTTCTTTGTTAACACAGTGTGACCACTAATATATTATCTTGCTGAGCTCTGATAAACAGCTTAATTTGTATTTAATATTCTTTTTGTTCATGGGCTGATTGGAAAGCTTTCTTCTGGAAAAAGGCATTGGTAATGGTTCTTATGGGAGCCTTTTACTGCATATATTTTTGTGTTAGTTTTTGCTTTTCTCATAAGTGATTGGTCTTATAAATCTGAGTTTATTATCTGAACGCTCTTGCTGTGCATTCTTCTATATGCATGAAAACGTAGGGTTGAGCAATATGACGATATTTTATTGTAACGTGATAAATGTTGTTATCGTGATAGACTATGCTTTTCTGAGCATATCAAGTATATCGTCAGTGCTTAAAGAACACCGAAAAACTGCAAGTGTCATTATAAGTTTTTAATTAATAATTAGTCCTGTGTAATTGGATAAAGTGCAGCACATTTTGAATATGAATCACTTTACAGTATGAAATAATTTTTGAAAAGTAGTTTTTGAGAATCTATCGCTACTGATGCATTTTGTTTGAGATCACATCTTGTGATAAATATTGTGAAAATTTTAAATATCATGATATAATATTTTTTAAATATTGCCCACCCCATTTGGATTTGACCAATGAATTTAGTAGTCCATTTTGTTTGTGATCCCCTGTGACACCTGAAACTGTTTACTGGTCAGAATTAAGATTTAAGTTTATTACAGTGTGGCAAAAAAGTACTTAGCCAGCCACTAATTGTGCAAGTTCTCCTACTTAGAAAGATGAGAGAGGTCTGTAATTTTCATCATAGGTACACTTCAACTATGAGAAAAAAAAATCCAGGAAATCACATTTTTTAAAGAATTTAATTGTAAATCATGGTGGAAAATAAGTTTTTGGTCACCCACAAACAAGCAAGATTTTTGGCTCTCACAGACCTGTAACTTATTCTAAAAGACACCTGTCCACAGCCTCAAACAGTCAGACTCCAAACTCAACCATGGCCAAGATCAAAGAGCTGAATTTACAATAGGAAAGCAGGTTGGTGTGAATAAATCAACTGTGGGAGCAATTGTAAGAAAATGGAAGACATACAAGACCATTGATAATCTCCCTCGATCTCTGACCCCACGCAAGATCTCATCCCGTGGGGTCAAAATGATCATGAGAATGTGAGCAAAAATCCCAGAACTACATGGAGGGACCTGATGAATGACTTGCAGAGAGCTGGGACCAAAGTAACAAAGCTACCATCAGTAACACACTATGCCGAGAGGGACTCAGATCCAGCAGTACCAGGCGTGTACTCCTGCTTAAGCCAGTACATGTCCAGGCTTGTTTGAAGTTTGCCAGAGAGCATATGGATGATCCAGAAGAATATTGTGGTCAGACGCATCCCAAGAACACCATACCTACTGTGAAGCATGGGGGTGGAAACATCATGCTTTGGGGCTGTTTTTCTGCAGAGGGGACAGGACGACTGATCCGTGTTAAGGGAAGAATGAACGGGACCATGTATCGTGAGATTTTAAGCCAAAACCTCCTTCTATCAGTGAGAGCATTGAAAATGGAACGTGGCTGGGTCTTCCAGCATGACAATGATCCCAAACACACCGCTCGGGCAACGAAGGAGTGGCTCTGTAAAAAAGCATTTCAAGGTTCTGGAGTGGCCTAGCCAGTCTCCAGACCTCAACCCCATAGAAAATTTGTGGAGGGAGTTGAAAGTCCGTGTTGCCCCAAAACATCACTGCTCTAGAGGAGATCTGCATGGAGGAATGGACCAAAATACCAGCTACAGGAAACATTTGACCTCATTGCCAACAAAGGTTATGTTACAAAGTATTGAGTTGAACTTTTGTTATTGACCAAATACTTATTTTCCACCATAATTTACAATAAAATTATTTAAAAATGCTACAATGTGATTTCGTGGATTTTTTTTTTGTCTCATTTTGTGGCTCAAGTAGAACTTGCACATCAGTGGCTGACTAAATACTTTTTTGCCCCACTGTGTATATATACCTATTTTCTTTAATTGAAATACAGTTGTATAATGTTCTACAGTACATTTGTCATGTTCAACTTCTGACAGAATATAAACAATATTTAAATTAACCTTATGATATCGTCACATCTCACTCAGGAGTAAAAAGGAACCTTGAAGCTGGTCAGAAATAGAAATGTAATTAATATTGTGATATATATTGTCATTGACTAATAACTAACCAATAAGATTTATATAATACGATTACAAGATTTTTTTCCATATTGCCCAACCCTATGAGAATGTATTGTTGCTTGTATGCCTGGGTATGCAAAGGAAATGGTGAATAAGACTGAGTGGAGCGTCTGCCTTTCTTTTTTTTAAATTCCTTTGCTCTTTAGCCTTACAAAGACAGGCACAGACGTGTCCAAGCCAACAGATCCAACGAATATCCATTCACCCATATAGCTCCTTTCTTCTGATCCACCTTTCTTCTTAAACATCTTTTATGTTTCTCCTCGTAAGCCCTACTGAGAGGCAGAACTAGGTCATAATAAAACATTGGTCCCTGTGCAGAGGTGAAGGAGGGATCATGGGAGTCTGACTTTACCGAGCAGAGAAGGAAAAAAAGATTCACTCCTCATAAACCTTGTAGAACAGACAGAATAGGTAAGGATAATTTGTGCCTCAGTTTGCCTGGGACAAGTCATTAAAATAGGAGTGTGGGGTTGGGGAGGATTTTTTTCTGTTGTTAACATGTCCTAATTAAACAGGAAGGAAAAAGAAGGCATCAACACTTTTTTTCCATCAATCAGAAAAACACAGAGGATGCTCTTTCAGCACTTATCTGGTTTCTCTACAATTCCACCTTTTCATTTGGGATGCAATGCAGCTGGATGTAATTAGGACAACAGTAATGAAATGGATCTAATATACACCCCTACTGCCTCTCAGATGGGGCGAAGAGAGAAGAAATAGCAGCTATTTACAGAAATAACACAATGGAGCAAAACTTTAGATACACAAATCATCTGATCACTGGGCTCAAATGAACTGTAAAAGTCTGATAATAGGAAACCTAAGTCTATGATAAATCAGACATCAGATTTCTCAGTCCCGTGACCTGTAGTAAAGCTATCTAGCTGGGAAGTCTTTTAAATTATATAGCTAATAAACTCCATTTGGTTTCCAGATATTATTTGGACACTTTATAAAACTGTTGATTGTTTAATAAATATAATAGCAGCAATTTACAAACTGTAAACCTAACGGTCTCTGCATGGTTGTCGGTAATCTTTCAGAAGCATCTCTAAATGTAGTGACGCCATTGGTTGAAATGAATTTTCCTTCTGTAACTACTTCATTCATCAACTTCTGCTGTGACATTTTGATGGTAGGGGCAGGATTTGGCATAAACAACGATTCAGGCTGCTGGTGATGGGTTAATGGTGTGGGGATATTTTCTTGGCACATGTTGGGCCCCTTAATACCAATTGAGCACAATGTAAATGCTGACCTTGTTCATCCATTCTTGACCACAGTGTACTAATGTTTTGAGCATCTTGTATGACACGAAGAATTAAGGCCTGTCTGATGTTCTGTCATTCTTCAACATGGGAAAGGCAAGGGAATACACAATTCAAATAAGAGAAGGTGTTGGCTACATGGTAATGACTATAAATATAACTACTCGTCTGAAAATGCCCAGATCAAGTGGAACTGTAAGAAACTTGCCTAGACAAGGACCTAAGCTCATTTTGACATTCACACAATGAGAAGGATGGTAAAAGAGGCAAATTCCCCAAGGATCACTGTTAGAATATTACAGAAAAAAGTAGCATCTTGGCATTACCAAGTATCCAAAGCTACCATCACACATTACCTCCATACCAATAGATTACTTGGAAGGCTTGCCAGGAAAAAAACTTTGTTGTAATCTAACCACAGACATCACATAACACTGTTATGGAGTTTGCTAAGCACTACTGAAACAGTGTTCCATGTTCATGACTACACTGAAAATGAATCTGATGCCCACTGTTAAATAATATGAAAAGTAAATCAAAATCTAAAACTAACTAAAATTTGGTTGCCATTGCCAAGCTAGGTTGTATAAAGTATTAAAAGCAGGGGTGCCTACAATTGTTCCACATGTGGTTTTATTCAAATACTGTAAATATTTCTTGAGGAGGATTTATTTCTCAGACCAAATTTACCTTCATTAAAGGTTGGATTTTGCTGTTTACATTTACAGCATTTAGCAGACGCCTTTATCCAGAGCGACTTACAATTGATACAGTATTACAATGCAAGCAATTGTGGGTTAAGGGCCTTGCTCAAGGACCCAACAGTGGTAGCTTGGCAGCGGTGGGATTTGAACCCTGGACCTTCTGGTCCATAGTCCAGTACCTTACATGCTAGGCTACCACAGTCCTGCTGTTTTTTTCAGTAAGTGTATTTACATGCACTTAATAATCCAATCATAGTCAGATTTCTGTAGTTGTCTGATTTTTCAAGTAGTCATGTATACAGCAATCTCCAATCTAGAAGTCAAATTTAGAAATCCGCTAAAGAGAGAAAACCCCAGAATTAAACGCGCTACGGCATAAAAGGCAGTGAAAAAGCTATCGAACACTTTGGGGAGACTCTGAAACTTAGTATATACTCCAGAAAATAAATATTTTCATTATTTAATATTAAATTTTGAAGTTTATGTCACATATTTATGCTTTGAGGTTTCCCATTATCTGATTACTCAAGTGCATGTATACCCATTGATTGTATTACTGACAAAATCTGATTTTCTGCAGTTATCAGATTATTAAGTGCATGTGAACACACTCACTGTGCAAATAACAGAAATTGCCAAATTGATCGTATAACTTTTTTTTACTCCTCTGTACCAAGGGTACCAGCATTTGTGGAGGGGACTGTAATTTAGAGCACCACCAAAAATTAGTGGCTAATCCCTGTCTGTAAATAATTCTGATATTCAAGAAACTTGAATTTACCTAGTGGAAATGTGACCCTAGACAGCGGTTCTTGTCTGCCAAGAACACAAATTAGACAAGGTTTAGTATAGCTTTGGTGTTCCAGTGAAGTTTCTTCTATTCTACTTCCTCGAAGATGTGAGAAGACTGGACTAATGAAGGTAGAGAACTTTTGATGCATGGTCATGATTTAGTGGGTGTATGATCTCTCACTTTATACCTGTGGCAGTCTCTCACATTTTGTAATGTGGTCAGATCTGGTCACCCCATCAGTCTCTGTAGGTTGAATTATTGATTGCAATATGTGATTGAAGCTTTAAGAACATGGGAGTATCCTCTGTGTCTTTGCAATTACCATCTCTTGAACCAATTATCAGCCTATACGGTCACCCCATATGCTGTTCTCAAGACTCATTGTTTCATGGTACTGTTACCACATTTACATTTAATTTTTTGGCAGATGCCCTTATTTAGAGTGATTGCAATTGATTCAGTATTACAGTCCAAGCAGTTGTGGGGTTAAGGGTAATGCTCAAGGACCCAACAGTGGCAGCTTAGCAGAGGTGGGATTTTGAACCCTGGACAATCTGGTGCACAGTCCAGTACCTTAAACCTCCAAGCCATCATGTATACCTCTACTTCCAAACTCTCAAATGTCAGTGTGATCTGTGTCGCAGCATGCCAGAGGATTCAGGACGCTTACTGAAATAAGCTTTGATAGCCATTTTGGTATTCCATTAGATGGCACATTGTTATAGTCTCACAGCACAGTATCACTATCTTATCTGTTCTAAAAGGCTAATCTGCAACACTTTCACTAAGAGATCAAAATATACAAGACCAGTAACTGTTTTGACAGACAAGTATTGATTCGTCTCAGCATTCACAAATTAAGCATTGATTTGAGTGTACTGGCCACAGGATCATTTGTACATTGGACCCAGAAGACTTGCTTCTGTAGTGTGCAGGAAACATTTATGTTGACTCATTTATGGGATCTATCTTATGCGATCTGTGTGATATGACATAAACATTCAAATCAACCCCAGTTTCCTTTTTCTTCAATGAGTTTGTATGTTACTGTGTATTAACCATGTGCTGGAAATCTGCTGGAAAGTAGCAGACATCAATCTGATGTCAGTTTACTCATCTAGTCTAAACTAAAAAAAATACAATTTGTCCATAGTCCTGTTGGCTTTGCATTACAAGTTGTAGCTTATTCAGCGTTTTAATATATGTTGAATATATCATATGGATGGATGTCTGTCAATGAAGCAGTTGATAGTTTTATGACAAACCAAGATGGAGTACATTGGTTGAATCATGATGGATACTGCTAGGCCTTCATTATACACTCACCAGTAATGTAATCACGAAATGGCATGCCATTCTTTTTTGCACAATTAAGTTTTAAGAGGCATTTGTGAATGTAACTCCATATAACATGGATTTAAAAGAGTAATCCCTTGGAAATATGGTTGTATTGTCTACTGATGAATAATGGTTCTTGATTCAGTACTGTCTGAGGGATCGGAGATCATGGGTCTTCAGTTTAAACTTGCGCTCTTGCCTTTTGCACACTGAAAATCCTCCAGATTCCTTGAATCGTTTAATGCTAGTATGCACTGTGGAGGGAGAATATTCAAATACCTTACAATCTTTCTTTGGGAAGACTCAGCCATTTGTGGATACCACTTTTGTACCAAATCATGATTACAATCACCTGTCGACATCACCTGTTTGAAATCAGATGATTATTTAGTTTTTACCTCAGTACTATCCCTAAATTGCCCCCCTCTTAATTTTTTTTTGGAATGTGTTGTGAACATGAAATGCAGGATTGGATGAATATTAACAAATGAAATGAATTTGACCAGACAATACATGAAATATCTTGGGTTCATGCTCTCTGAAATTATATGACGGATATAAACAAATGTAAGAAACAATGTTTTTTTTATTTGCAATTTTCATACTGTCCCAACTTGTATATACACTGTATTGACAAAAGTATTCGCTCCTCTGCCTTCATAGGCATATGAACTTGAGTGTCATCTCGCTCTTAATCCATAGGGTTTAATATGATGTCGGCCCACCCTTTGCAGCTATAACAGCTTCAACTCTTCTGGGAAGGCTTTCCACAATGTTTAGGAATGTGTTTATTTGAATATTTGACCTTTCTTCCAGAAGCGCATTTGTGAGGTCAGACACTGATGTTGGAAGAGAAGGCCTTGCTCACAGTCTCTGCTCTAATTCATCCCAAAGGTGTTCTGTCGGGTTGAGGTCAGGACTCTGTACAGGCCAGTCAAGTTCTTCCACACCAAACTCACACATCCATGTCTTCACGGACCTTGCTTTGTGCACTGATATACAGTCATGTTGGAACAGGAAGGGGCCATCCCGAAACTGTTACCTCAAAGCTGGAAACATGAAAGTGTCCAAAATCTCTTGATATGCTGAAGCATTAAGTGTTTTTTTTCACTGGAACTAAGTGGCCGAGCCCAACTCCTGAAATACAACCTCACACCATAATCGCCAGTCATTTTACAGTGGGGCAAAAAAGTCAGCCTCTGATTGTGCAAGTTATCCTACTTAGAAAGCTGAGCGAGATCTGTAATTTTCATCACTTCAACTATGAGAGACAAAATTAGAAAAAAAAAATCCAGGAAATCACGTTGTAGGATTTTTAAAGAATTTAATTGTAGCTTATGGTGGAAAATAAGTATTTGGTCAATAACAAAAGTTCACCTCAAGACTTTGTAACATAACCTTTGTTAGCAATGACAGAGGTCAAACCTTTCATGTAAATCTTCACCAGGTTTGCACCCACTGTAGCTGGTATTTTGGTCCATTCCTCCATGCAGATCTCTTCTAGAGCAGTGATGTTTTGGGGCTGTCGCTGGGCAACACGGACTTTCAACTCCTTCCACAAATTTTCTATGGGGTTGAGGTCTGAAGACCGGCTAGGCCACTCCAGGACCTTGAAATGCTTTTTATGGAGCCACTTCTTCGTTGCCGGAGCGGTGTGTTGGGATCATTGTCATGCTGGAAGACCCAGCCACATTCCATCTTCAATGCTCTCACTGATGGAAGGAGGTTTTGCCTTAAAATCTCATTATACATGGCCCCGTTCATTCTTCCCTTAACATGGATCAGTCGTCCTGTACCCTTTGCAGAAAAACAGCCCCAAAGCATGATTTTTCCACCCCCGTACTTCACAGTAGGTATGGTGTTCTTGGGATGCAACTCAGCATTCTTCTTTCTCCAAACACTACGAGTTGAGTTTTTACCAAAAAGTTCTATTTTGGTTTTATCTGACCACATGATATTCTTCCAATTCACTTCTGAATCATCCATATGCTCTCTGGCAAACTTCAGACGGGCCTGGACATGTACTGGCTTAAGCAGAGGAACACACCTGGCACTGCAGGATCTGAGTCTCTCTCGGCATAGTGTGTTACTGATGGTAGCCTTTGTTACTTTGATCCCAGCTCTCTGCAGGTCATTCATCAGGTCCCTCCGTGTAGTTCTGGGATTTTTGCTCATCATTCTCATGATCATTTTGACCCCACGGGATGAGATTTTGCGTGGGGCACCAGATTGAGGGAGATTATCACTGGTCTTGTATGTCTTCCATTTTTTCCATTTTCTATCGCCTTATATCCGCTTACGTTACTTGCGGCACTTCGTCAACGCTGGGAAAAATATACGAGGGAGTTGAACGGAGTGAGGTGGAGCCGGCACGGACGCGGAATCTTCCAAATAAGTTAGCATTAAGAATTAAATAAATTCTACAATGAAACATGACCGACGCAGAGAAGAAGGTTTGGCTTAAGTCCTCAAAAGTGTAGGAGCACTTCACGCTTCACACAACTAAACAATGTGTAACATACAAGCTTTGCAAAAGTGATTTGACCTGACATGGGAGCACCACGGTGATGATACAGACCTCGAAACGGAAACATGTTGGAGTCACCGATGAGGATGAAAGGAACTCAACAACAGCGTAAGGCACCACAATATCCCGAGTTTGTTCCGTTTTGAAGTGAGGAAACGTAACGGCACACTCACACTATGCGAACGTTATGTTAATTTATTAATAAATGTAATTTATTATTCAATTATTGTAGGCACTTATTTGCTCTGTTATTCAATGTTATATTTCTGAATAAAGACATGGGAATTAAAAAAAAAAAAAACAGATTCATCGATTAATCGGAAAAATAATCGTCCGATTAATCGATTATTAAAATGATTGCAGCCCTAGTCTTGTATGTCTTCCATTTTTTTACAATTGCTCCCACAGTTGATTTATTCACACCAACCTGCTTGCCTATTGTAGATTCACTCTTCTCAGCCTGATGCAGGTCTACAATTTTCTTCCTGGTGTCCTTCGACAGCTCTTTGGTCTTGGCCATGGTTGAGTTTGGAGTCTGACTGTTTGAGGCTGTGGACAGGTGTCTTTTATACAGTTAACGAGGTCAAACAGGTGCCATTAATACAAGTAACGAGTGGAGGACAGAAGAGCTTCTTAAAGAAGTTGTTACAGATCTGTGAGAGCCAGAAATCTTGCTTGTTTGTGGGTGACCAAAAACTTATTTTCCACCATGATTTACAATTAAATTCTTTAAAAATGCACACAGACCTCAGTAAAGGTTCCCTGGGTCTTCGGTCAACACGCCCATGCAACTTTGTGAGCTGAAATGAGCACTTGCTTGACACTCTGCTTCATATGTTCAAGCTTTGGAGTTCCATGCAGAGTGTTCTTTTATAAATTGTTTGTGAAGGCCCAGCATACACTTCTAGAAGCAATGCTTATTATTCAGACTGGGATTTTTGCCACTGCTGGTAGACCCAGAGGACTGAGTGCATTGATACATCTGCAAATTCAGATACTTCCATCACACTATGGTCTTTGGCACAACCAAATGCAATAACTGCTTTTTGCCAATTCAGGTCTGGCTCCACTCAAGCTGTTCTTTCGTTATCAGTTCCAGTCCTCATATTGTTACTCAGACCACATCAGAGGGCTGTAACTCCCAGCTCCCCTCCTGCGTTTTACTGAGCATGCCATGAATACCCAAATACACAAGAACCTACCGTGACTGTTTACTGGATTAAATAATAACCATACTCACTCATTTTCTCCATGTTATTATATTGACTATTTTCTGTAATATACTTTTGTCTTATACTCTATAGATTTTGGAGAAGTTGCGCATTGACATTTGCCCACCAGCACACCAGAGACATGACATAAAGATATCAGCTTTTATTTACTAGAGTAGAGAGAGTTGTTTTGGAATCCAGAGTCATGATACAACACCTGTTATTTGTATCACAGTAAAAATTCTGTTATCATGACAGTGCATGATAGTATGAATGCTCTTGAAGAAGAACTGAAGCTGGAGTAATCATACACATACATAGGAAAAGCTTTCAGCTTTGTTCGAGAAGTGTTAGCACTTACAATAATGATGAAACCCAATGACGGCCTTATGATGACAATCAATCAGGGCCAAAAAGGTCCATTACCCAAGTAGTTTCACTGAACAACAAGGGTAATACAGGGGAAATGGCTGTTTATGAGCAGGAGAGAATATGATAAACCAGAACCTACTTATCTAACACTCTAAAAGCATTCAGCTAACCCTCAGTGTGTTAATGAGTCTCTCAGGTATAGGTGTACATGTGAATATGAGGGTGAGTGATACTTTGTGTAAAATACTTCACACATTGTTCCCATCTTTGTACATTTGAGCTGGAAGGCAGCAGGTGCTTAATGATATAATACCAATGGAGAGTGAGAGAAGATAAGATGTAATTCTATTATTTACATAATTCCTATCCAAACTCTTTCAGATTAATTTTCTTCATGGATTCTGGGACTTTGCCTTCAAGTATTTGATGATATTTAGGAGAATTTGTTTATCCCCCTATCTGCACAATATTTGAAATCCCTCCTGTATATCACTAACATACCCTAAACAGTAGTGGTTTTCCAGTCATTTACAGTTCAGTGATGGAAAGTACTGTTACAGTACTGTTATGCAAAAATGTAATCTAAAACTAAAGTAAAACTGGAAAGGTTTCATCTAAAATAAAATAAATTAAATTTTAAGCTTTAAACGTGAATTCATTTTTACCCATTTTAGTTTTTGCTTGATGTAATTGATTCAAAGTTTTAGTATTTAAAATAGCTGGATTAGGTTAGACAATAAATAGAGATATTTCTGAAAGATTTCTTAGATTTTAGGCTCTGTATCAATAATTATATTCTTGCACACAATAAATTACTTTTAATGTACTTTTTGCATAAAAATACTATTTGATTGTTTATTTATTTCCATACTAGACATTTAAAATTACAGTGGGGCAAGAAAGTATTTAGTTAGCCACTGATTGTGCAAGTTCTCTTAGAAAGATGAGAGAGGTCTGTAATTTTCATCATAGGTATACTTCAACAAAATGAAGGGGAAAAAAAACAAGGAAATCACATTGTAGGATTTTTTAAGAATTTACTTGTAAATCATGGTGGAAAATAAGTATTTAGTCACCCACAAACAAGCAAGATTTCTGGTTCTCACAGACCTGTAACTTCTTTAAGAAGCTCTTCTGTCCTCCACTCGTTACCTGTATTAATGGCACCTGTTTGACCTCGTTATCTGTATAAAAGACACCTGTCCACAGCCTCAAACAGTCAGACTCCAAACTCAACCATGGCCAACACCAAAGAGCTGTTGAAGGACACCAGGAAGAAAATTGTAGACCTGCAGCAGGCTGGGAAGAGTGAATCTACAATAGGCAAGCAGGTTGGTGTGAATAAATCAACTGTGGGAGCAATTAGAAAATGGAAGACATACAAGACCATTGATAATCTCCCTCGATCTGGGGCCCCACACAAGATCTCATCCTGTGGGGTCAAAATGATCATGAGAATGGTGAGCAAAAATCCCAGAACCACACAGAGGGACCTGATGAATGACCTGCAGAGAGCTGGGACCAAAGTAACAAAGGCTACCATCAGTAACACACTATGCTGAGAGGGACTCAGATCCTGCAGTGCCAGGCGTGTCCTCCTGCTTAAGCCAGTACATGTCCAGGCCCATCTGAAGTTTGCCAGAGAGCATATGGTTGATCCAGAAGAGGATTGGGAGAATATCATGTGGCCAGATGAAACCAAAATTGAATTTTTTTGGGAAAAACTCAACTCGCCATGTTTGCAGGAAGAAGAATGCTGAGTTGCATCCCAAGGACACCATACCTATCGTGAAGCATGAAGGTGGAAGCATTATGCTTTTTGGCTGTTTTTCTGCAGAGGGGACAGGACGACTGATCCGTGTTAAGGGAAGAATGAACGGAGCCATGTATCGTGAGATTTTAAGCCAAAACCTCCTTCCATCAGTGAGAGCATTGAAGATGGAACGTGGCTGAGTCTTCCAGCATGACAATGATCCCAAATACACCACTCGGGCAATGAAGGAGTGGCTCTGTAAAAAACATTTCAAGGTCCTGGAGTGGCCTAGCCAGTCTCCAGACCTCAACTCCATAGAAAATTTGCGGAGGGAGTTGAAAGTCTGTGTTGCCCAGCGACAGCCCCAAAACATCACTGCTCTAGAGGAGATCTGCATGGAGGCATGGGCCAAAATACCAGCTACAGTGTGTGCAAACCTGGTGAAGACTTACAGGAAACGTTTGACCTTTGTCATTGCCAACAAAAGTTATGGTACAAAGTATTGAGTTGAACTTTTGTTATTGACTAAATAACAAAATACTTATTTTTTACTTTTTTTGTCTCTCATAGTTGAAGTGTACTTGTGATGAAAATTACAGACCTCTGTCATCTTTCTAAGTAGGAGAACTTGCAAATCAGTGGCTGACTAAATACTTTTTTGCCCCACTGTAGTATATTTCATTAGTACCATGATTTGTGTCCATCACCTTTGTGATGTGTATATGTGATGTATATTTGTCAATAATGAATAAAAATGTAGTAAAAATATAATGTTTTCCTAAATATCCTAAACCTCTTTTGTTACATAGAAAGGGTTTAGTGGTGCTTTTCATGTGGTCTGCAGCAACAACCCATAGGCCTGCCTCAGCACTTAGAGAATAATTTGGATTTGTTCTAAGTTGGAACAGACCCTGAGGCTGGGTTATACGAGTCAGACTTTTTGTTCGAATTTGGGGACAAAAAATTTCAAACAGACCCTTTGATGTCCAATTTCATCAAGTGTAGGAACGTTCGAATTCTTAGGTTCCACTGTACATCTAACTAGTATGAGCGAACCTTTGTGTCACCTGCTGAACAAAAAGAGAACAGAAACAGAAAAAACCCTGTTCCGTTTTTTGTTTTTGATAGGTGTTTGAAGTTAAAGATACAGACAGCAGTGCAGATGTTAGTACTTATGTATATAAATTTACCTGTAGGTAAGTGTCATTTTGCCATACCAAATATAATAACACACTTTAGCCATCCTATGATGTTCTCCTTCAAATTTTACATATTACTGTCCGTACCTGTACTGACGTCTCACTATCCAGTTTAAGCTACATTTGACCAGTCCAATGTACTGACAGTATGTTAGTTAGTATAGACATTCTTTAATGTTACTGTAATGTGAATACATATTTTTATTACAAATAATATACCAAGACTACTGATGCACATAGGTCACTGTGACCATTCTCATTTCTACCACAGGAATATTTATTAGTTTGTCTTTATTATTTTGATCTTTCTGTGGGGCAATACAAAGGAGATGACTGCTTGCTTGCAGCTACTTGCTATCATTTTGTCTTGAATAAAACATAACTAAGCTTTTAAAATGCTGCAGTAACTAACCGTAATCAATGATGAATAATGAGCACAGGGATAGCAATGATATTTTGAAGTACTGTGCATTTTGAGTATCTAACTGGCTATAAGGTTGATGCTTTGTCTGAAGTGCTTAGGTGAGTCAAGACAAGCTTGGTTCATTGCTTAAATACTGTTTGAAGGCTTCTGACAACTGTTAGTAAGAAACTGTAAGCCAGGCTTATGTAGGAAATAAAGGCAGATTAGAAAGAGTTTTTATTCTAGTCACTCAGTCATTTGTAAAGCCTGCCTACCTTGTATCTTTTTTCTGTGTCTGAGTTAGGAGGTGATGTATTTGAAGCTAAGGGTGTACTACTATTAGAGGAATACTGTTCAAACCCTGGAGTGGTGAAATGTGTACATACACTTACAACCTGTCTTCTCTCTGTAGTAATTCACAAACTGTCAACCTCTTTCCTCTGGCTCATACTATAATTCACTTGAACATTTAAATCCATATTGATTTTCAAATTCCTGCAAGTTAACTTAAAGATAGGTCTCTAACTCCACCAGTGATGTTTATCTGAGCCTCTCTTGCCAGCAGAGTGACTTCTTTATGGATTCGTTATTCTCTGCTGGCAGGTGTTATCCCATTACATGTTATAATGGCCAGATTTTTTCCTGCTTCAATTGGAGGGCCATCATCATGTAAGTACTATCATTAATCAGTGATCAACACTAGAGCTCTTGAAACGCAGGCGTGTTAAGCAGAACATTGCTTGTGGAATATACAGCATGGTAAATAGGACCATATGTTCAGTATAACTGTGCTATATGTAGGCATAGCGAATGGATGCTGTAATCTGCAATTGTCTTAATGTGTTTTATGTGTAGCATGGGTATCATCAAGTGATATTGCTTTTAGAACTCAAATGGTAGCCTTTGTAGCAGCCGATTATTATTGCTAAATATACTTTAATATTCCATACATTGTAATACAACACTTTTATTTTATTCTCATTGCACATTTTGTTGCTACTTTGTTAGCAAAAGGTCAGCATGAAGCTCAAAGCTCAAATGAAATATTTTGTATATATACACTGCTAAGCAAAGAATTTAGGCACCACACAGTTTTGTAGTATTTGGGTTTATTTGAAGTCTTCTGTTTTAGTGTATCAATGGGAAATATCAAATTTTTAGATTGTACCGTACTCAAGTACTACAGCATTAGTTTCTTCTGTTTGTCAAGTTTATTTTTTTGTAAATCTAAAATTTTGATGTTTCCCATTGATACACTCGTGCATAAACAAGTGGTCTCGATCTTGTCTTGGTCTCAGGGTAAGGTGGAATTGGGAATTATCATCAAGACCAGCTGAGTCCAATGCATCTGTCTGAAGTAACATTAGTTATAAACTGAACTTGTTTAAGTTAACATTATTGAATAACAACAATCCATTCAAACAGAATAAATCAGTCCTTTGTCTACATGCGTAATAAATCTGCACTCAGACAAACAGTGAAAACAAGGTTCTGCTCTTCTCGTTTAGTATCCAATCAGTTTGGAATAGTCTGACATTTTAGGATTGTAAGCATACATTTTTGGCTGTCCGCTTTATTTAGTACAGTGTAGGATAGTTTGTGTTTGAGGGCAGACCGAAACGTTGTTATTATTATGTTTTCACAATTAATAAATAAATATGGATAGAATGGATGTTGTTGACTATATTCAGGTGACCTTATGTGGCTTTTGATTTAGTTTGAGAGAAGAAGGGAAACAGAATCATCAACATCATTTACTTCTAAAAGTTGTATTGCCTTAGTTTGATCAAAACTATAATATGATAAGTTAGTAATTCATAATCATTTTAGGCTATATATTATCTGATGTTATATTTTACAAAATATATGATTAAATGTAATATTATTTACTAATATATGTTATGTAAAATGAATGATAATAACTGTAAAGTGAATTGCAAACTTTTTTTTTCTTCTTTTTATTCTCGGTCTCGGCCACTCCTGGTCTCGGTCTTAACTTGGACTTGACTATTAAAAGTCTTGATGTGTCCTGGTCATGGTCTTGACTCAGTTCTAGCTGTGTTGACTACAACACTAGAATAAACCTAAACCAAATCAGTATTTGGTGTGACTAAAAATTGCTTTTAAACAGCATTAATTCTCTTGGGTATACAGGTGTGCAGATTTTGAAGGGTCTCAGCTGTTATGTTTTCCCAGGACCAGAACATTGGGACTATTGATAAGGGCGTCTGCTAAAATCACTAAATGTAAATGGGGACCAGATGCCTAAAGGGGCTGTACAACCTGCTGTAGGACGGTTTTACTTCTTGCATGCAGATAGCTTAATTCTATGATTTTGACCGTGCATTTGGGGTCATTGTCATGCTGGAGAATGAATTCGAGTCCAGTCAGCCGCTCCTGCAAGGAACTGCATGATGGATAAAAATCTGCCTCCTGCTCAGTAATGAGGGTGCTATTCATATTGCCTAAATCACCAACTCCATTTGCAGAAGTGGAGCAACCCTAAATGGCAGGGAACCTCCATTGTGCTTCAGTGTTGAATGCAGACACTAATCCATTTAACACTCTCCAGCCCTTCAGCAGGCAAAATGCATTCTGCTAGAGCCAAAAATCTCAACTTTGCTTCATGAGACCGGAGCTCCTGCTGGCATTGTGCTTCACTCCAGTCCCTGGAGTTTTTGTGCATAAATGAATCACTTGGCTTTGTTTCACCCTCAGAGCCATGGCTTTTTGCTCACGAGTCCTGTCCACCTTGGGACAGATTTGAACATGAGAGACACCATGCTCATGCAGGACTATCGCCTTTCAAAGTCAAATTTATTTATATAGTGCATTTTACAGTGGAGCGTTGTCCCAAAGCAGCTTTACAGATACCTAGGCCCAAAGCCCTAACTGAGCAAGCAACAGTGGCAAGGAAAAACTCTAAATGTGATAAATAAGAAACCTGGGGGGGGACCAAGACACAAGAAGTGACTCAACCTCCTTCGTCAGCCTATACGAATATAAGAATTCAACCAAGTTAGCTAATTAATATGTTTATAGTAATAGTTTATGTAAGCAGGAACTAGATGTAAAAATGAAAAGAGATGCATGAATAAAATATAATAAAAATAGTAGATATAGAGACTATAATAAACTAAAGATAATACAGTATTATGAAGAGTATAATAAAATGGAGAATATAAAACTATAGAATATATAAAACAATTATGGATGTACCGAAATGAAACATTTTGGCCGAAACTGAACAAAATGAAACATGTGGCCAGATGCAGATATTTTTCGCATGCTTTGCTGTTTAATCAAGCACAAACGTAACTTTTTTTTGTTTAATTTGTCTTTTTACTTTGTTACTCCAGACTAGGCATGAATAAACATGGATCAAGAAAAATGAATGTTCCTTTCTGTCAAGGCAGGGTGCATATATTCAGTGAATATTCGGTGCATCCCTAAAGACAATAGTACATATAAATAAACCTTGCATCTTTGTTTCTGTGCTCAACTCTTACCATGGTGAAATATGACTTGCGCTTTGTATCTCACACAGCTTTATCACCTCTGCACAACTGCTTCTGTTTCAGTTAATCAGTTTTATACCAGTCTCTGCATAATGCCATTGATCAGTAGCACCTGGTTGTTAATTTTGCATCATGCACTCAGCCATATGCCCACACAGACCTGAGGCGTTTGTATCTGGAAAGTGCTCTGTTACTTACCATGTTACTTTGTGGAACAACATAAAATCACACTGTAGGATTTCACTTTTTTGCAAAAGAAATAACCACAAATTCTGTAACTGGTCTGTGCCTAAAACCAAAAATACATAAAATAAATTTTGTTATATTATATTTATTATTTGTTAGGAGCACTGTACTAATACTTTGTAGGGCCTCCCTACCCAGAGGCTGCTTTCAGAACAGCCTCAACTCTTCATGGACTGTTTTTTTCACATGCTGTATAGATGCTGTAAGAATTCCTTTGAGATTCTGCTTCATGTTCATATGATTGCATAACACAGTTCCTGCAGATTTTCAGGTGTACTTTCATGCTGCAATAATTCTACCACATCCTAAAGGTGTTCTATTGGATTGAGATCCGGAGACTGGGAAGACTACTGAGGAACAGTTAACATGGTGTCATGCTCAGAAAACCAGTTTGAAAGGGCTTTGCTTTGTGACATGCTATATTATCATGCTGGAAGTAGCCATTAGAAGATGGGAACTTGTAACTGTGAGGTGATGTACATGATGTTCACCAACAGTACTCAAATAGACTGTGACATTCAAGTGATGACTGATTGGTTGTAACGAGCCCGGAGTGTGCCAAGAAAGCAGTCTTTGTCTGTTCAGTTTTGGTGAGCCTGTGCCCTTTGCAGCCTCAGTTTTCTGTTCTTGGCTGACAGAAGTAGAACCTCATGTGGTCTTCTGCTGTTGTAGCCCATCCCCGTTGAGTTTTGATGCGTTGTACAAACTGGGATGCTTTTCTGCTCAAAGTGGCTAGTTACTGTAGCTATCGTAGCCTGTCTGTCAGCTTGAACCAGTCTGGACATTCTTCATTGACCTCTCAACAACAGGGCATCTGTCTACACTGCTTTTTAATTGCACCAACATCAGTAAACTCTGGAGAAAGGCGTGCATAAAAATGTCAGATGATCAGCTGTTACAGAAATACTCAAATTTGCCCATCTGGCACCACATTCATGGCAAGGTCAATATCGAAACCAAGATTTTCTTTTACTTGTTGATTAAATTATTACCTGAAACTACTTGCCCCTATTTGCATAATTTTACACATTGTACTGCTTTGGGAACTGTAATGGCCTAGCAGTTAAGGTACTAGACTATGGACAAGAAGGTCCAGGTTTCAGATCCCACCTCTGCAAAGTTACCACAGTAGTGTCTTTAACCCATGCTTAGATTGTAAGAATGTATCAACTGTAAGTCAAGGATAAGAGTATTCGCTAAATGACATAAATGTAAAATACAAAATGCAAATGGTGTCACGTGATTGGCTGGATGTAGAATTGCATGAATGTTGTCTACACAGTATATAGATACTGACACTAGAGCAGTATTATGGTAGGAAGACAATTACAATATTTACCAAGTAGAAATGGAAACATGCAAATTATCTGAGTGTCTGTTTAGGATTCAAGCTCTTTTTAAATACATTTAAATACATGGTACATTGGTTTTCTTTGTTAATTCGTTTCAGAAGGCTTGTTGAGTACCAAAAACGATGAGTACAGAGCAATTTTTCCCATAAGGAATAATGTACATCCTTTCCAGACCCCCTGAAAATCCACACTGGAGCCTATGCTAAGTAATGATAAGTATGTTTATGTTTAATACACTTGTACATTAACCTACAGTTGACCAAAATGTAAACACCGCTGTACATGGATGAACCAAAACATCATGACCACCCACCGATCAAGTGAGTTACTTTGATTATCTCATTAGCATGTTAGGTTCTGGGATATAATAGATGGTCAGTGAACAGTTGGTATTACATAGTGCTGGAGAAATGATCAGACATAAAGACCTGACCATTATGGTCACAGCATCTTTGAAACAGCAATGCTTGTGGAGGGCTCCTGGTCAGCAGCAGTGAGTTCCTAAAATCAATGACCTCCTTAAGCCAAATAATGCACCCCACCACAAGGCATCCTGACACGTTCTATATACAGCAAGGGCAGGGAGACAGACATAGGTGCAAGTGCTGATGCTTTATTAACATTAGACATTGCCCTAACACACTAGGAAGACATGGGTGCTTTGCTAACAGTGAAACGGCTAACAAACAATAGAGCTGCACAGGGACGAGACCACCCATAGAAGTTAATATACACAGTACTAACTCAAAACAGACATGCTATTACAAACAGAAGGGTTAATGCACACTGGAGAGCTAACAACACCACTAGAAAATATACAAATGCAAACAGGACGCACTCCGACACCAACGGTATCGCTGAGAGACAAGGAGCTAACAGCTACTCAATGTTTTGGCTGCTCTGGCATGCTGTATAAATGAGTGATCCTACTCTGTTGAATGGCTGTATTTGTAGGATTTGTATTATTTACAGACACATTACATAAATTAAGTTATGAAAGCTATTGTCTTTCTTTTTTGTACATACTTTTATCATTTGTAGTTGTATTTCTGGGTCATTGATCTGTATTTTGATTCCATACAATAATTCAAAGACAAGCCTAAGTTTATGTGGTAAAATTACTGTGTATGCTGGGGTATCGTTTGCTGTTTACTGATTCTGCTTCTGCTTCTGCTTATAAATTGCAATTTTCGATTCCAAAAAAAAAGTGTCAAATGTGGAAAAAAAGTGTCAAATGTGTAGGTATAAGAATATATTTATTTTTTCAACTTCGAAAGTAATGATTTTACATTAAGCTTTTTTCTTCCCTTTTAAGCCTAGTATAAGTAAAAAGCTTAATGTGGCTTAATGTTCTACAGCAGTGACCTAGGAACACCAAACTTCTCTCAATTACTGATCATAAGTAATCTCTACTGCTGAAATGACGAACATGTGGTCCAAAGGAAAGTAAAATGGATAAGATGGATAAGTAAAATGGGATTAAATGGGAAGAAAAAAGCTTAATGTAAAATGATTACTTTTCTTTTGCGTCACAGGTTCAACATTTCAGCAGTAAAGTTTACTTATGATCAGGAGTAATTGAGAGGTTTTGTTTTTGTCATTGTCTGAGTACATTATGCCACATTAAGCTTTGTTCACATTTTAGACTGTGCCAGGTTTCACACTAGGAGATCGCAGTCAGTCAAACATGTTTTGCTGTTTTAGAGGTGGAACGTCCTTTATAACAGATTTTTCCACAGATACTGCATTTAGCATTTTCTCATTTGAGCGCTTTTGAATGCTAATGCTGTAACGGAGCATACCAAAACAAAACTACATGCTGATCACATGACACACTGCTCCTGGAAGATAGATGCTTCCTTAACACTGAGGTATTTTTGCACTAATCATGGCCATGTTTTTGATGCGTTAAATGCGTTAGTTGGAACCGATAAGTGGAATTGAAATTCTGTTATCTTAATGGGTACCCAGTTTTTGGAATTTTCTTCATTTTCTTGAGTATGTACTCCATTTCAGAGCATGTTGTGAGTGTTTGGTATGACGGAGTAGCAGAAGGAGTACCCATTATATGCAGTCGGGCAGGGGATGCGGAACATTTAACTACAGCGCAAGTGCACGCCACTGCTAACAGCTAATGCTAATACAGGCACAAAGCTAAACATAGGCTAACATAGTGCTTGGCGGAATACTGGTTGATGAGGTATACCAATTTTAGTGTCTCATACGTCATGAATTTTTCATCTAATGCTTCAATATTAAGCAAATTATACGATATTGTTCACCGCTAGAAGTGCTACAGAGTGCTGTGCAGAAGAGCATCAAACAGCATGCTGGGTACAGCTAGCTAACTAGCCAGGTAGCATAACATGCACGACAGGATAGCATAACAGTTATCAGCTGGGAGAGGTTCTTTCAGAACAGAAAACAGAGATGGCTGATGAAGAAAGTGAGAAACAGAAATGCAAAAGAAGAACTTGTTCCCAAGAAAGGAGCTGTGTCTACAGTATGGATGTTTTTTGGCTTTAAAAAAGGCAGACCAAAAGGCTATGTAAATAATTTTGACAAACAATCGTTGGTAAATCCAGCATCTTACTCCATCACCTCAGCAGGAAATATTTGTTGCATTACAAAGAGTGTATGAGATCACGATCGTGGGGTTCAATGCCGTTAACCAGTAGCGCAAGTGAAACAGGGCAGCCAGAGGCTCAGCTATAACTTTGAAGGGGCA